>JABFQC010000184.1:0-33866 GCA_022817085.1 Psilanteris sp. ZL-2020
ATTATGAAAAGTACACATTATCATAACTTCATGAAAAACTCCGTAATTGTACTCACGATTCCTTCCGACTTTCAGATTGTACTGTTTAAGATATTGTTTGAATAACTCACCTGAAACAGAATATAAAATTTCAAGATTAGTATAACCGTGGAACGAAATTAATGTAGACAATAATAAATCAACTTTATAAATTCTTGCTGTGGAAGTAAAGAAATTCCAACACACATGCATTATTGTTATGAAAGTTTTTTCGTTTTATTCAGTAATATTTAAAGTGTTAATTTTAATATCATATATATGGTTCGTATTTTTTATTATTACGTTTGGCGGATGACACTTTTATAGTTCAGACTGAAATAATAAGGATAGTAGTTTATCGAATAAATTCATTGTTAATGTTTTAAGAGGCCTTGTATATTTACTATCGCTACAGTAACTAATCAAAAAACTGCCAATCTGTCTCTTTTTTGATTCTAATAATACTTGACTAAATCGCTGCCCGATTGGCTCAATGTTTTTTTATTTTATTTTAATTCTTAACTCGATATTTCGTTTATGTACTACGGTGCCGATTCGTTAAAATAGTTGCAAATTTAATACATTTATCGACTTACATTCGTCGAAGAATACCGTTTTTACGACGATATCTATAACCACGGCTTCATTTTATATTTATAATTCGATAAACGCTAATCTTGATAAAATATGTACACGCTTCGCCTTAAACCGATGCCCCCCCGAATTTGAAATGCAGAATTCTTTATACGAATATTACTTAAGTTTGGCATCACGCACACGCGACAGTGAAATTCGATCACAACTTTATTTTCTTATCAATCGAATCGCGAAATTCTGTACGAGAGCACTGAAATATTAATTGCGCCAAGTTGCAGATGTTGATTAAAAATTAATAGGCAACATCAACAACCAATAGAAACCACCAACGGTAGGTCGGCTCGTCGACGCGCGCAATTAAAAAACGGTCGAAAAAGAGGAGACGAACAGAAGAAATGATAAAAAATAATGCCATGCTTTCATCAAAACAATGATCGATGAATCGTCTCTGTTTACGCTGCGAATTACCATTGCAAATTCGCCGGGTACGCCGTCGAAATCGTCAGTTGGCAAAGTCTCGCAAGGCCTCTCATAATGAGTGTTGAGAGAAAAAAGGACTGTAGGCTGACTTGAATCGGTGTGAGAAACAGGGGGCGCGAGCGAGACGGGGAATTTCTTTACTACCGAGCAATTAGAAATATAGAATCGACCTCGTTCCGGCGCACTGCTGCCGTGGATTGTATTAAAAATGGTTTATGCTAAAGAAAAATATTTCAGAATGAAATATTCATTTTTTAATTAATGAGGGTTGAGCGCGCAAGAATTGCGCCGAATGCAAATTAATATCCATGGAAATGCAACTTCAATTAACATTTTTTACCCTGCTTTTTTATCGACGCTGTCTCTCCGCTTTTTTGCTCGCTTTGAAAACACAATCCCCAGTTTACAAATATCATTTTTAATGAAAATTAAAGTACGTTCGAAATTATGAGTATGATTGATGACTTTGCACGCTCGAAATGAAGGGGAAAAACGGGGCTTTCGCTACTCGCGGAATATTATAAATAACAACAAAGGAACGTGCGATGTAATTTATACAATAATTTATTTTTGTTCCGTCCCTGGATTGCTGCCGTTATTTCTTTCCTGTCACGAACGCTTTCGCGTTTATTATTTTTCTCTGATATGTTAATTGTTTTATAATACCAACGTATATTTGTTATGCGAATAATCGTTTGTTTCTGATGCTCCGAGTCTATTCAAAAATTGTCGTGGTCTTTATTTGCGAAATTTGCTTTGGCGCGATCTTAAATTTCGATTCGCTTATAACGCAATCATTTGCCGATAAATGACAAATTAAATAATTTATTAGCCAGGCGGCCAAAAAAAGTACGGTTTACATACGCCATATGTATCATAGTCGGAAACAATTTTTTAATTATGTTTATTTTTGAACAATATATTTATAATTTACAATTACATCGGTTTTCTCTTTCGTGTGTTTATTTATATTTGCATATATTAATTATATACGAGTATTAATATCCCGTGAAATTTCATTTCCATGCATGTCCAATTATAAAAAAAAATTACAGTAAAATATCTACAGCTGCAAACTTTTCGCGTTTTTAATTAAATGTCAATAGGGTTCGAACTGTGTTTGCAAGTCCAGAAAAATAAAACGGTCCCAGCGGTTTGGTAAAAAAAATACGCGTCCAACTCGTAGAGTGTAATTTTATTTATTCATTAAATATCAAATGACTGATTAAAATCGTCATTTAAAAAAATAAATAATGTGTTCTGCGGTTATAAATTATTTCAGTTTGTTGCTAAATAAATTTTCAAACCAAAAACTAAATATCCACGCATACTGTTTAATTAAAATTATATTCGATTTTATTATGCGTCGACTATCCCAAAACATAAATAAAACGCAAATAATTATGACCAACGAATTGTTTTCAGCAGAATGTTTTAATATTTTTATTTTCAAACGACAATTCGTATTATAATGTAAAATCTTTTTTTTATTAATAAAAGTAGTATCTTCTTAGATAAATACTCGAATAATAAATCAATACAATGTTTTATATTTTACGACGACGATATAAACGTTGAACAAATTTAATTAATCAGAAAATATAGTTCTTGTTTAAATTCTTAATTGAACAGAAGCAGAGCCATTGGAGATTTCTAAAGTTATAAATAAATATTTTCGTAACAGTGAATGCATTCAAAAACCTATAACCATATATAAAAAATATGAAGCTCATATTTTAACGCTCATAGCGAACAATTTCATATTTCCCGTTTCGACTCATATTAAAAAACTTATTTTTCACATTTCAATAAAAGATATCGTAAATCATGGAAAAATCGATTATAAATTTCATAAGAATAAGTTAAAAAAAAGTCATAAAGTAATCAAACATTCCATTAAGATCATTTCGTGGTAAAGTCAATTTCTGCACGCGAAAAAAAAAATCTTCGGCATTAGTCGAATAACTTTACGTGGACAAGATGACGGCGTCGGTTGTTCGCGGATAATGTTCGTATTATAACCAAAACGAATTCAAACTATGAGAAGCAAAATTGCATCGCGGTATATCATCAATCTCGTCTACTTAGCGCAATCGGTGGCATTAGATAACGAGAGGCTTGCGGCATGCAGTTAACCAGCCGATTAATCGCAGACGTCGCAACATCATCGCGATAAAATTGAAACTCCGAATAACTGCCGCGTAACTAACGTTCAATTTTCGTTTAATTAATTTAACGACAACGCATGTCAAATTCGTTTTGCCGATGAATCAGCGGCAGCGCTCGCGCCGACTTATTAATCGGCGCAAGTTTTTCTATCGCAGTTGAGAGAGAACTCTTTTGTGCGAACGAGTGCCCTGTAATATTTAGAACGAATCGGCGAAACAAAGAAAGAACGACTGGCGATGCGAAAGGAGCAAAAAATGACGAGGAAGTAAAGCAAAGTGGCTTGCGCCGCGTTTAACGAGGGAAACTCCCAAAAGTGCTGCTTGTTTATCGATTGATGTGGTCTATGCATGGACATCAATTTTATTTGACGGCGAAGGTAAAAGGCCACGATGAAGGTACATCTCGTCGACCAGAGAACATTGGTTTCATTTATTTGATTCTTTTGCTTTCGCTTGTTATTTTTCGATATTGCTTTGCTATACCGCGTCTCTTTTTTTTTTTCTAAATCCGCGGCTCTATTCGCGGTGGTCAAGTTTACATTGTTTGCTTAATTAATGAAAAATATAATTTACTTTCCGCTAAATTTGCGCGAATGTATTTTTAAAGACATTTATTTTCTAGCTACACACACTGTCGACGAATTTATAATTCCAAGACGAAATTCGAATACAATTTAGAACACTTAGACAATTCTAACATTTGTATAAATAAGTTATACCGTATTTTATTTTGCTTGAATTTTAAAAAAGATATTTTTAATTCAAAGTTTCCAGTGATATATGGTGATGAATTATCAATAAAATGAAAATGTATTGAAACAAGACAAAGGCATATAAATATGTCAATGTAGTTCGGCATCAAAACAATTAATTAATAATTACAAATAAATTATTGTTCTTTAGAGAAACGTACAAGGATTGTCGCATATTGAAGGTAAATATTATATTTATTGTAAGTAACTTGAAACACATGTCACGTTGTTTATATAAAAGTATAAAATCTACTAAGAATGCAAGTGAATATTTTAAAACTTTATGAATCAAACAAGTCTCTATATGACAATGGTGCGATAAATATCCTAAAAAATAATCTGAAGTACGAATAATCATTGGCCTAGTATCATCAAATTGTAACAAGAAAAAAAACTTTCTTTATACTCTGGTAAATTAACCCCGCATCACTCCCCGTAAAAGTCTAGTGCCGCGACCGTTTGTTGCTCCGCTATATCACGCGTTCGTTAAAACAGTAACCCTTCGATTTACGTTTCATAAGCGTATTAACACGATATGGCGCGAAAATAATTCGAGTCAAGCAAAGTACGCGCGTCGAAAATGACACCATTAGCTCGTGTGCGAACTTTCTCGCGACACCTTTCCAGTTATATAGCTTGCCAGACAAACTTACTTGCGATTTCAATTAAAAGGAAACGCAATTTTCTTCGCCGATTTTTTTGTCGCGATGCCGTTTTTCACGAGAACGAGCGACGATAATTTGATATTTTGTATATCGCACATTTATGGTAACGATTAAATGGTTCGACGTAATACGAAGGAGAGCTTTAGTCATGCAACTTTTTAGACTTTACGATGTTAAAATGATGAGTTCGATGGTGATTCGCGCAAAAACTGGCATAAAGGTGCGCCAACGAAAAACTACATAAATCGTCAATGACGGAGGTGTAGCGTCTCACCAACTGCAAAGCAGCGATCGGGGTGGAAAAGTTGATCGCGGTCAGCGAAAAGGTGACGCGTGCAAGTATTTGGTAAGTTTGACTTTCGAGCGAGCAATCTGTTCGAATGACGACTTACGAAGCGAGATTGGGGAACAATTGACAACAAAGGCTGCGAGTGTACAGAAATAGCCACTCGCGGGTTCTTAGCTTTGAGTCGATTTGAATGAATAATTCAAGTACTAATAAGTTAAAGGCATCGATTGTGTATATCCGGGTCGGCGACGGAGAATGATTTATTGCAATATTATATATTGCTTTGCTTCGTGCCTTTCGCGAAATAACGATTTTGTCGTCGGCGCGAGCATCAGTTGCCGAAAGCCGGGCTAAATGTTGCATTGATCCATTAGCCGCGTTAATTAAAAAAATATGCCCCGCGAATTACATACGACTCGGAAATAAATTCGAAGCATTGTTGCATCGACTTAATTGACTCAATTAACAAATGAACGCTGTAATTTCGTTAATTAAAAAAGCATACTCGATGTCAGGCCGACGGCAAATTAAAAATGCGGCAGCGCAAAAAGTAAGGCCGCGATCGCTAAAATAAGCAATCATTTTTGCGAATAAATTTATTTCGCGCTGAACCCGTCGCGACTAATGAAAAAGCGAAACGCGCCACGCGACGATATATAAATTACGGCTCGAATTATTAAGCGGCCGAATCGGTCGAACGAAACGCGCGAGCCCTGACGCGCGGCCTTGAACGCGCGCGATCGCGATACGCCGGATTTATAATAAATTGCGCGCGAAACTTCGCAGCGACGTTTTTAATAATTAAAAGGCCGGGCGCGACGCTATCGCCGAAATAAGCAATAATTTCGGCCGTAAATTACTCAGGCATTAATTAACGAATAATGAAAATCGGCGAGATATCACTCGGTGCGGCCCCGCGGCGCGGCAATATAAATTCGAAAGAAATTCAAACGCAACAATTTGTTCGGCGAGTGAAATAACGGTCAGTGTTTTGCAGTAATATTTCACCGGAGCAGTTGGTATTAATTCGTAATATGTTACCGAGCAAACTATACGAAAGCTCGTTCGCCAGGCCGCTTCGTGTCGGAGCGTCCGGTGACATCCCCGTTCCATGACCCTCCTAATATATGGTCCGGTATTATTGCAATGCAATAGACAGAATACTGTCAAAATTTATCGGCAGTCGTTTTTCATGCGCCACGTCAAATGAGTGAACGATTAAAGCGCGTGAATTAGCCGAAATTTCGGTCGGCCCGGGCAAAGGCCGGGCGGCCGGCCGATAACGAAAAACGATTCGCAAAAGTCGCCGGATTAATCGCGTAATTCAACGCCGACCGTCAGTTCGCCCCGACCGGTCGCCACTGATTCGCCTAATTGAACATCCTTTTCCGTCTCCTTAACGCGAGGCACGCGAGTCCACCGATCGACTGCGGTCGCCGGCTCGATGTGCTCGTGACATTGAACCCATTGTCGGTTCGCTCCGAGCCGTAATTGGCCTCTCTATCCGACTCGTTAGTTTTGACACAATTTGTATAATCGCGCTCGCATTGCCGTCATAATGAATTGCACGTAAAGTTATGCGTGTCCGCGACGAAAACTGTCCGCAGATTTTAATTGAATCCTGAACAAGGGTTGTGCTTAAACGATTACTTTCAACACTTTGTATACATTTTAAACTAAGCGACGCATTTTTATGACGTCCTTTTATGGTTTTAGTCAATTTGCGTTTGTTAAATTCATATGAAATTGACAACGCCAAAGAGAACGCGACACGCTGGTTTGATTTTAACGTTTCGTTAGAACGTGTCGTGCATGCTATTCATATGATTTTGCGTCTGTTATTATTTATTTTATTTTATGTTGAGTTAATTTATTTTTAACGCCAATCGCTTTTTGACTTGAATGCATATTTTCGTTGACTGCACGTGCGGAACGGTTGCGGATAAAAGCAAAATTGGTTGTTACTTGAGCTCACTTTGGCGCTGTTTTATATAAATTTATACGTGCGAGTTTAATCATTTGGCGTTATATATTATACAATCATAAATAACATACGTATACTTCTTTGTAAAAGAAAGTTCAAATGTTTAAGCTTCATTTGTTTAATAAACTTCTTCTCCAGTGATCAAATGTTGTGTTTTATATTTCATTTGTTTATATTAAACAAAAGAAACAAAACTATTTTCATGCGTTATTATAATTTATTCCTTGAATTGTCTACTTTGTTTTATTTCAAATAATTAAAACTATTGTAATCAATGTAGATAAAAATTATATATAGAACATAATGCAGAATGTAGTATTATGTAGTATAATGTAGTAGTAGAATACTACCTAAAACAACCGATTGTCATAATTAAAAAGAAGAAGAATGAAAAGCAAAGTTTGTAAGAAGTTATAAAAAATCAGTTTAAAGTTTCGAATGAATTTTATGTTAAATACGATACAATATTTTCGAAACGATAATTGTTCATCAAAGGTCTGTTGTTTGCTGTTATTCTTTTATTTTTTACTTTTTAAAAGATGAACGGTTGCCAGAGCCCTCCGTCTTCCGTATTATATACTCAAAGAGGGAAAAGCTATCGAGAACACTCAGTCTTGGCTTGGTGGTACGTGGCACTTTTTCTTTCTACAACATTGCACAGAGCTCGTTTTTATATATATTTTTATTTCGTCGGCAAGAAGTAACAGGAAAATAATACCTCGTTGATTGCCAATTTAGCCAGAGATTGCAGGCAACTGCTTCTCAGCAGCGGATGCTGGTTGGGGCACAGGGCGAAACACCGACGGATAGCGTAAAGAAAGAGTCAAGCAGTAAATTGATAGGTAGACACTTTATTATAAACAGAGTTGTTCCAAGTTGTATGAAACACAGGAATTAACACTAGATAAAATTAAAATACAAAGCCGGCAAAATTGAATAGCGAGGACTCAGTCTCGGACAAAAATTGATCCCGTTGTTAAATTTAACGGCTTCAATGGACTAAATATCGTTTTGTATTTTTAAACATATAGACGTATATTACTAAAAGAGATTGCGACGTAATGCAGCGATGGTTGTAGGCGGAGTTTTATATTTACTTATTTTTAATACAGTTTCTTTTACACAGAAGGGAATTAGCTTCGTTCAAGGTAATTTAAATTATAAGCAATTTTTTATGTATATTTTATATATTTATAGATTATTTATATTAATAGCATAAAATTTTATTCTCCAGTCGTTGTCAACATATATTTTGTAAAGGAATTGCTTTATCATTATCATTATCATTTTTATCAAAAAATCAATTTAGTTGCAATTAATGCGTTTTCTATAAAAATTAATCACCTCAATAAATTTATGTTTATTCTGCTTAATTATTTTATTTATTTTATAGATATTTTATTTATATAGATAATATGTATATGTAGTCTAATTATAAAAATATAAAAGTTATTTAAACATTTATTTTCTTTTTTGTTTACAAAATTTAAAAACATATTTTTAGATTTCCATTTCAATAAATAATAGTATTTATTTAAAAATACATAAAATCTTAAATGTATAATAATATATCAAACTTTATAAATTTTGCCATGAAATATTGGTTTTTTTTTTACAAAAACTACATTAGCGATTCAAAAAACTCGTCGAGCATAAAATATATATATAATAATTGAATTGAGTTCAAGATGAAATAACTGCATATAACAAAATGTAAAATCACCAAATTACCAATCGAGACAGCCAAATATTTTGGTTTTGAATTTAATTCGATTAAAACCGACAAATATATTAATTATTTTTAACTCCATAACTTATGAAAAGTGTAATTTTACATTGTTAACATCCCAATTTTAATAACTTTTGAATAATTAATGTCTACTGAAATGTGTTTTAAATTTAATTTCATACGTATAAAAGACATCTGTGAATTATTTATTAAGACATTTCTGATTGACTTCACATTACACTATTAACATAGCAAATACAATATTTAGACATCTTCGAAGAACGATTCAATTACAGGAGTTTAAATAATTTGAAGGATTTAACATATATTGCCCGATACGCTGCACAGCAAAAGAATGCGTCCGAAATAAATTTGACGCGATTTTTGCATGCATCGCGCACGGGTGAGTGATTGACACAAAATTAAGGGATTTACAATATAACGGGAAAAAAATGACGGCTCGCGATGCGAGTCACTTTCAGGGCGAGAAATGTACGCTTGAAGATAAAAAGAGAGAGCAGGAGCGAAAGTCCGCTCGCAAGAGTGGCTTTTTATCCGGCGTGTGCCGCTCGCGGCAGGATAGGGTAAATTTGTAGTGTCCTAGAGAAGTCAGCACGGCGAACTCTAGGGGTTTTGTGTTTCAGCCTCCTTATATAGGTGCTAATTATCATCGTGCGGTCTCTCGACATAAACGCCCGAATGCACAAGCGCAGTGGGACAAACTGATTAGAGAAAACGAGCTGGCGCGACAAGGACAGCGGATACATCACGACCAGCCCAAGATGCTGCAAGACGAGGCCCTGTTTAATTTGAAACAGAAAAAAGATCAAACGCGAGAACACGGCACAGCGAATCTTCGACCACTTGGTTCAAAGCGTCCACTTCATTACTTCGAGAGTATTCGTCCCCCCTCCGGACTTCCCTTATCCGTCCGTTTTTACCCCTAAAATCCCTTTCCCGACGACATTCGCGTTGCCACTCCTTCGCATCATTCACGAACCAAGCCTCGAAACGGGTTAAGAGTCGACGTCGAGGGTTAGCCGAGCTGAAGTCCCGCTAAACAGGGTGCTTCGTAAATATCGTCCAGTTTTATTTTAAAACTTTCGTCGGAGTAAGTCACGTTAACGACATGCCACGAGGATGTCTCTTCAGACACATTCATTGATGTATTCTGAATGTTAATATACAGTATTCGTATGGCACGATGCTCGTGTAATTATTTTGTGAGCGCAAGATGCGTGGCGCTCGCAATAGTCGACGAATGATGAATTTTAGGTCGTTTCGGATTTTGCGATGAGATTTTGTGTGCTTTTTAACTGTATATATTGGTGGCGAAAAATGATGAGCAGAGGAATACTTTTTTTCTTGTATTTTTTTTGTTTCTGTTCCAGTACTTGAATAATATGCGTATGTTCGCTCGCAGAAAAGTATTCCGGTTTTGTTATAAATATAAATTCAGCTTTTTCGAAAAGCCACGGCAATTCGTCTCCGATGATTATGTAATTGAAAGTGATTAAAATTGCGAAATTTAAAAAGTGACGGTTGTTAAATGTGCGCGTCTTTTAATCGTAAGAACCGCGTAGTTCTTTTTAATAAACAATTTCACTTTATTATCAATAATACCCGTTTTATTATCTTCTCACTTAGATATCGCGCATCAATAAAATTATAATTTAGAGTTTACAGTGTCGACTTTGTTGTATTATTTTCTCAAAAAATCTCACCCGGGCCATTAATAAACGTTAATTATTAATTATAATAAACATTTAAGACGCACATATCGCATGAATAACTATAATTATTACTCGAGAATCTTTGACTCAGCTAACATATACACATTTTTATAGTACTCAATATAAAACATTTACGATCTAAGACTCGGCCGTAAACCGGCAGAAATAAATTATTATTTTAAATTAAACAAATAATTACCAGGCCACACAAATGCATATCTCTGAAATTCAACGGACGAAAAATGGATCGTTAAATGTACGAAGCAGATTTTTCCATTTACATAAAAAAGACAGAGCGCGCTACGAGTGCACGGCATCGTTATTACGATAAAATCGACCGCTTTAATATGATTGGATAATTTATTTGACGATCCCGAGATTGTGGTATTTACGATCTCGCGTACTCCTCGCGTTTCCTTTTTCTCGACGCGCGCGCGCAGTTTGCATAATATCTCGTCTAATTAAAAACGCAGTATCAACATTTAAAACGCATGAACAATGAATCCGTCGACTCAAGCGAGCAAACGGATTAAAGATTGGATGTGATATAGTTGTAAGGCTGGGAAGCTCGGCGAGAGAGACGAAGACGGGCGCGGGCAACGAATTCAGGACCGGGACGAAACGTTCTGAATTACAGTAGATATTAAGATCTCGCGATTGTGCAAAATCATATGCAAAGCAATGCCCTAACTATGTTACGTATAGCGGTGTGTGTCTGTGTGTTCTTAACTCTCGTGTCCGGTTACAACGTATGCCGCGAACTCGAGACGGGGGTCCGGTCGGCGCGAAGCCACGAAATATTAGGGGGCCGGGGGGTGGTTTGTGGCTCACGCGAGGTCGGCCCTTCGGAACCGAGCTTTTTTCTGGCACCTCGGTCTTGCACGCGACTCGCTTTTTACGATCCAATTATTCGGCCGGGAACAGGTGTCCCCGCAGAAGATAAATTTTATCATTCCACACGGCGCCGTCATTTTCATGTGCACTAAAAAAGGATTTCTCGTCTGGATGCTTCAGCTCTTAATTCTCTGTTTACAATCCAAGACAAACAGAGACGTTTTGTCTTCGCAAACAACACATCGCATTTCGCGACGCGGGTGGATGACTTTTGTCCCGTCATCGTGGCCGTTGTCGGCGCGCATAATTATTATATAAACAGTTGTAATTGTCGCGATCAATCGAGCGGGGTTCGGGTCGCATGTGTGTTATTGTTTTGCTCCGAGATAACGAAACGAGCGCACGTGAAAAACGGCCGTCTATTCTCCGAGCCTTATCGCGACTCGGGTCGCATTCATTAGTAATAAAGACATTTGCATCGCGGAGCCAGGCATCCGCCGGTGCATTGGAAATGTTGCGTTAAAAATTTTCGACGCGAACAAAGCGCGGATCGATGGCGCGCGGGGCGCATATAATCCATGCGTGCATGCACGTCTTGCCGACGACAAAACACGAGCAACATGAGCGCATTGTTCCGACGGTTGAATGCGAACAAACGGACGCGTACAATGCCGAGTGGCATCGGCATCCCGTATCCAGTTATTGCGTTAAGATAGATGATAAGAGGGCGGAATAAGAAGCGAACGGAAGTCCGCGTCGTGTGCGAGTAAATATAACAGAAAGACAAAAAAGAGATAAAGAAAGTTTGAGAGGGGGGCGACTGACGTAGCGGCGGTCCTTTAATTACGCCGATAGGCATCGATTCCATTATAAGTTGTTAATGAGACGTATTTGGTGAACGAGACTGGCTGCGCTGTATCGCGAAGGGACGTATTGTCGCACCCTATTGTTCGCGCGGGATAATATTATTTCACAATAAGCAGGATGTCGAGCAAGACATGATTCGTTGCAGCGACTTTGATTACGCCGTATAGGATAATAATAACACTTCGTAATTTGGCGTCGCGAAATCCCAGACGATTCGGTGCTACTAATTTCGTTGCGCGAAGATTTCTCTGGGACGAGGGAGTCGACCCTGGTTCTGCGGTTTTGTATTCAATTGGGTACGGTTTGCATTATCTTTGAACATATTTCCAAGCCATGTGTCAAGCATCGTATATTTGATGCAATGAGAATCGAGACGTTTCGTAGTTGATTATTAAAATGCGTTTGATTTATATCATTAGTCGTTTTTAATCCCCGTTTAATGTTGACTATGGAAAAGCTTTTTATTCCGTACCATATATTAATTTCATATAATTTCTTATACTTGTTGCTGGAAATTATTATATATTGATACTGATATAAAGACACGTGACATTGTAAGTACTAATAAACATCTCTCGCGAAACATATATAATAAAATTCTTTTTTCAGGCTGCAAAGCATCAGAATGATCAGTGGAAGATGAATTGGATAACAAAAGAGGAAATTTTAAATATGAGTTTAAAGATATACAGATAAGAGGATAACTGAATGAAGAAAAAAATTAAACAGAGGTTCAGTCCGAAATTGCGTGTAATAAATATAGATGCGAATTGGAACTTCAAAGCATCGAGCATTAAAATGCTGAAGGAAGGTGGAAACAAACTGGTAAAGAAAAAAAATGTTGCAAATGTGAAGTCCGATGAGATAATAAAAGAGCATGAAAATGGTCCGAAAGTGTAACATTAGGGAATAATTTAATGGATTATTGAATTATAAGAACAAGTGAAATGAAAATTGTAAGTGATAAAGTCGACAGTATTATTATCGGATAAACAGAATTACGAACGATATTCCCAATAATTGCACGAATTTATCCGAACATACTTTATACGGTGAAATTCATGTTATTCTAATTCGAATGAAAACCTTAAAAGTAGATGCATTTTTATGAGCAAGCAATTTCACGTGATGCAATTTACTTTAATTAACACGTAACGATATAATAAATTGTACACAGTGGTATTGTGAATTACTTAAAAAATATGTTTTACAAAGCAGTATTTATTACTAAAACCGGCATTTTCTAATAATAAGTGGATTTTCCATTTAGTATTTCGATCAAAGAAATTCCTTTTATTTTAGAATAAAAATTCCTTTTATTATTAGGATAAAATCCTTTTTCACTGTGAATTGCATTATAATGAATACATATGCTGTTAATAATATGACTTTATATTGCAAACAGTAGACAAATTATGTTGTAATAAGGAGCCACGCGGTACTAAAATATTACAGTATATATGCGGATATATAGTGAAGAAAATTATTTTGTTTCATTAAATAGGATTCGTAAACGTTAAATAAATTAGTTGTTTCACATGAACGAGAAAATATTTTACATTTTTCCGCTTTTTATATAATGCAACAATTAATGAGTCCAATATTTGTCCTAATGTTAACAAATTATTTTGATTAATTTTAATGAAATATGCATTAAGTTTTTTTTATATATATAACAAATGGGCACTTAAAGTGGCGCAATTTTTCCCTGGAATTTAAGATAAATTTGCCCATAAATAATAGAAAACCGGACTCTGATATAGGATACTTTTTACTTTTTCAGCTCAGAGTAATCTAATATTTCTATGTTAAGTTTTATTTATGATATTTATTTATTGTTGTCGATTATTTTACCTCTACGTATTTATTATATTTATACAGTTTTTGTGTTACAGTTGTGTTAAAAAGTTATCGTTCAATATTTTTATACTTGCATTTATTGACATAACAATTGAACGATTAAAGTTTTTAAAATAACATATATTGTTTAATAAAACAAATACGCACGTGTTTTATTTTCTTTATTCAAATGTTAGAAAAATAAATTTCACGAAGTAAAATATTTGCATGTTGCTATTAATATTATTATTTTTAGTAACAAAATTTTGCGAAAATATTATTAATCATCGGGCAATAAATTTGCTTTATTTATAAAGCAACGTATTACGCTAATTTGTAAATATATAAACAAACAGAAAACCATTTCAAGGATACATTCGAATAACTTTCAACGCAGTTTTAAATCGCCTAAAATTTATTGCCATTTTTTTCAACGCGTCTATGCATACAAAAATGTGTTATCTGTATATAAATGATAAATTTGAGGGCAATTTTGAAGAAAAGGGTTAGCATTTATTAGCCTGGATTCGAAGTAAATACAATCTCGATGACTAAATCGTTGAAACGAGTAAGTTATCGAAGAACGCGCCGGAATGAGTGTATTTGAAGGATCGCCCCTTTGGACGTTCACGAGCACTTTTGCGCCAATAGTTAATGTCTTTTTTAATCGCCGTCGAGTGACAAACGTCTGTTGAATTCACGGAGCCCGCGTATCATCGTGCGAGATAACAAAAAATATTAACCTACGGCTGAATGCAAGTTTTACGGCGGTTCAATAAAACTCAGCCGTGAATGGCGACCCAGCGTACGCGGGTCACGCGGTGCAGCGTTTCGCAAAGAATTGCGACGCACTTAAATTTGCCGACAGGATAGAGCGACGCGAACGCGCCCATGGACCAGATTGTCGCGATAGAAATATATCTGCTTTAATCGGGCGACGCTCGTCGGATGTAAGCAATAACGCCGCGTTTTTGCGAAGACACGCCGTTAACGGCGCGAATCGATGGACCGGGCGCAGCAGTAACGAAATAAATGTCGGCGGATCGGATGGAAAGAACAACATCGACTTTAAAAATGTACCAACAACGTCGGCGGAATTACTCGGGCGTCGTCGCGCCGCGTAAATAGATAATCGCGCTTCATTGTTTTGCATCAATGAAAAAAATTCAAAGACAAGTCAAAGCGAATAGTAAAATATGACATGAAAGTGCATACGGGAGCGCGACATTGTTTCGAAATGAAATTCGCGAATTCGCGAGTGCTAATTGGCTGAAATTTGCAAAAGTTTGTTTAATATTATAGAATACGCGCGTTCAATTAAGGATCAAAATTTAACAGCCTGAGACCAGCGCGCTCAAAGACGCCTTCGCGCTGATGAATTTAAATTTCCGTCGCATTACGAATATAGCTACTGATTGCCTAATGGATTCATCGAATCGTCTCGCGACAAACATCCGAAGCAGGCAGCGCGAGAAGTTGCGTCGCGCGCCGAGATAAATAACTCGACAGTCGCCGTGGAATTCACGCGGCGTCTCAGACGCGCTTACCTTAACCCCTTTTATTGCGAGCAAACTATCCGCGGAAGTGGCAGTAGATCGTGTAATAAGGTGAAAAAGAGAAGCGGCAAATCGAGTCGAAAAAACGAGCAAAAAGAAAAAGGGAAAAAAACAAAGCTGAAACGCGCAACGGAATGAGAGGGATTGTCGAGCAAAGGCGGTGAGAAAGCGCAGCGATTTTCACGCGTGGTAAACACGGCAAAAAGCGTTGAAAGTAATGTGACCTTGATATCGGATAATTGCGTGAATGTGTCATGAAAGCCGGCACGTGGCGAGGCGGTAACTATCGTTGGCAGTTTTCCGTGCGAAATCCGAAACTCGAGGTAAATCCGTGGCGCGCTCGAGCGAGAGAACGAGATAGAAGGAGACGGAAAAGTATGACAGAGAGAGAGAGTGAGGCGCGCAACGCGATTCCCATTCGGATCGGAGCAATTCACGGCTCGCGGCCCACGGCTCTCACGGCTCTCACGGCTGACGGGCCACGAGCCTCGGGCTAAAATGCCAAACTGTTTCACCAGGACAACATTCTAACGATTAACCCACCGTCACGAGCACGAAACCGAACATCAGAAGCGTTCATTCGCATGTACGTTGCTACGTGCGCCCGTTCGTTTGTTCGCTGATATCGCTCTCTTTCTCTTTATCTCGTTCGCTCGCGCCATCCCGCTCGCTCTTTATTCCTCTCTGTCACCCTTTTCAGCCCTTTGAGTTCCATCGGTACACCCGACACTCGATACCTCATTATGTTAAATGCTTCCGGATTTTGCGACCGGATTACACTACTTCCATAATTCCTATTATCTTCTTTAGTGACATTTTGAACGAATTAGACGAGCGATTGCCCGAATCCAGCCTTATCGGCTTTTATCGTAACCTATCTAATTTGACGCCTTTCAATTTCGTCCACTGTTTTTATGTTTTCATTACGACTGTTATTATTATTATTATTACGATTATAGGTAGTGTGTATAATTCAATCAGTAAATCACTGGAAACCGGGAAAATGAAAATAGCGACTTTAAAATAATTTTTATCTTAATTAGTAGTATTGAATTGGTAACACTATTATAGATATTTATATGCATTTTTTATTTTTACAAAGTTTTATATCGGCTGCTTTTACATAATTAATACTTTAAGGTGTGAAAACAAAATTTTCTTTTGTGTTACGTTAGCTCCTAAGAGGTCAGCAATTAGACCTGAAACGTTAGCTAAATTTTTATGCGCGTTTCATTAATAAAAAGTTTCGGAGTCTAAAAATAATTTATGATCTTTTTCTGTTCCCACAATGGTCATACAAAACTGATCGCAATGCTTAATTAATAATATTGTATTCACATATGTTAAATAAATATTAACAATAATTGCATTAACAATACACGCATTGAAATACGAAGCTTTTTCGTGGTTAAAAATTAATTTTTTAGTGAATAATTTTTTTCGTTTTTTGCATTATTAAATTTATATTATATAATGATTATCGTTTCATTTTAATCAAATGTATACATTATCGTTGGGTTGGAAATGCATACCATATAGATTATATTTAATACTCGTATAATATTTATATTAATAATAATATTTCAATTCAAATACATTTATGATTGTTATTCCAATCAATTTGTATACTTTTCGCTTTAAATTAAAATATTAATAAACATCAGCACATATAAGTATATATGAGTGTAAATGATAAGTGATAACATCGTTTAATGGAATCGTATTTTCAGATCTACTATACAGTATCGTTAAAGGATTTTTATTATATTTTAATTTTTTTCGTTCCTTTTTTGAGGATCTCCTCGCATGCATTACACTATATAATCAATCTTCATAAAACCTTGAATAATTGTAAATAAATATTAATTCCATATCCATTCATTTAATTTTATTATATTTAAATTTATTAAATACTTTTTGAATATATTTTAAATAATTCAATAAATATTCATTAAAAATACATTTGGATTTATTCATGTTTATTTTTGAACACAGTACAATCACATATTTGTCAAAATGATACATAAAAATGAAACAAAATTAATATAAATTTAAATTCAGTTTTTAATTCTATCTTTTTACATTTTGTTTCATTTCCTTTTTGCTCGCTTTTTCTGATTCAATTGCTTGTTTAAATATACCGTACTTTTATAATAAGTTTTTAACTTACTTATGAAAAAGTAATTTTGATCGTCGTATTTTTCTGCATTTATACATTTTTATGTATTTTGATATATTTCTAAATCTAAAGTAATTTATGATCCTTCCTTCGAGAATGAAAATCGTTTTAACGTTGTAAATAAATAAATAAATAAATAATTCCTGTCTAAATAAATAGAGAAATCACTCGTAAACATATTTCAATGTTATCGTTGAATATAAATACAATTATATTATCGATGTGTGTGTGTGTGTTTTATTTTTACAAAGAATTATGTCGAATAGTTGTATTTATAGTTTTGTTACATATCTAGATATAACGAGTGAGATTTAACGTGGCAGAGCAACGTGTGTACAAGTGTCATATTTATTGTCTGATTAAAGATTCTTAAATATATTCGCAATAATAAATTTACAATACCAAGTGCGATGTTTTTGCATCAATTTAACACGAGGCGTTAAATAGCGGAACGTTCATCAAGTTGCGACAGGATTTTAATACGTTAATTAGTTATTTGACATTATCGTACAATTATGGCTTAGTATATTATTTATAAGTTGTTTTTATAAAGTGAATTTGTTAAAGCAAGACGTGTTTTCCATGTAATATTATATGATACAAAAGTCCATTATATATTAATATATTACAAAAAAAGTTTAACAAATTGAAACATATAAATACACATAATAAAAAAAATAATACTGAATATAATTGAGTACTAAAAAAGAATAAAATAAAATCGTTCTATGTTTAATGTTTATTATGGAATAACTTGATTCGTACTAAATAAATAGGCTTGTTTTATATACTTCTATATATAACTGTACAAATTTGTTGCAGACAATGTTTGCGAATTGAAGATCATTAAATTCATTTCAACATTAAAGTAATGAAAGAAGCGAATAAAATATTGAATTCGTCATTTATAAAAGTTTGAATATTAAAATGTAAATATATATATATATATATATGTAGTACTTAAGAGAAATCGGAAAAGCTGTAAGTTATACATAAATTTATTGAATGAAAAATGAATAATTCATTATATTATTCTTTCGCAGTGCAGATCTAAAAAATGATTGTCTGAACAAGTCTTTTATACGAAAAAGTCGATACGGCTTTTACATGGTTCTAGCAAAGAATGTCACATTAATAATATAAAATAAAATAATTGAACGAAATGCACAAATTAAAAAGCACTCTAATTGCGCATACATTACGAATTTTAAAAATATGTAACAAGGATTGAATTGAATTCGTTGATTTTCATTTTAAAATAATATGGCAAAATAACATTAATTTACACTTTAATTAAAAATTCCGCATAAGTTTTATAAGCTTTTTCGAAATAAATAATGCGCTGAATATCGTCGCAAAAATATGCATATATTCTCGGAAACAGTGCTTTGGAGTAATAGAGTACTTTGTTTCAATAATAATTTATAAAAATACAATTTAATAACAAGTGTATTTTAATTTATTCTATCATAAATATAAAACTATATTTAAAATTCATATAAAGTTAACATAATTATTATAAAATGTTATACGTATCCTATAAATTATAACTATAGATCAATTTAAATTGTGGCATTATAAGCATAGTTTATAAAATAACTTTCTAACATTTATTCTCGTTATCTTATGCTGGATCAATTTAAATCAATAGCTTTTACTGAATACACTTATAAAATTGGTAATATTAATCATTTCATTACACAGAAAAAGCAGAAAATATTTGACGACAGTGTAACAAAAGTTATCAATAATAATACATTTTAAATGAATGTCTGATATTTGAAAATAAATTTGAATTCATTTAAAAATAAATAATGTTGAAATATCTGTATGATAAAATGTATCAGTACAAAATTTGCAAAATGAATATTGATACGTTTAAATGTCTGTGAAGTTAATATTACAAAAGTGATCCGCTGCTTGAAACAATACGCTGTTTATGCATTTGGAAAAAATCATACAAAAATACAAAAAACAAACCGCGGGTAGAAATTCGCCGTATCCATTTTTCACGGGATGCTCAGAAAAATGTTATTTCAAAACTTCTCATAATTACGGTAAGCTGAATACATACTTGATAAATGTGGCAAAATTGACGCGAGCAAAAACTGCTTTTTATGCGTCGGTTTTCAAAATTAATACTCAAATATTAACTATTTTCAGGGCGAGTTTATGCTTTCGGTTAACGTTGCGTGTAACATTTGAAAAACAATGCGAATAATGTCTTTTACATTCGTTAGCCATTTAATGAATGTAGAAAAAACATCGCTATTGAGACAATCAAGAATTACACGTAATTTCAATTTATTTTCGCGTTTCGCCAAACGGACAATCGTAAACAAATAATATATTTAAGTTGGCGACTTTTTCAAAAATTTGATATATGTGCGCGTTTCAAAATAGACGAATAATGTCATCATTTTGCATTTGTTTTTGAAACAAGAACAACACGCGGCCAGTTTCTATGCTAAATAGCAATGCACATTTTTCAGTTTCAATAAACGTATCTGTTTAAATGACTTTACGCGGATACAAAAATTGAATAAGTTAATCAAACACGCTGTCATACTTTGGAAACGTTGTTATCGTAGATCATATTTTAGAAGAGCGAGCAATATAATTTCCGAATATTTTTGTATTGGTAATAATTTTTCTTTTTTTTTGGCGTAAAGTAAAACAAATTTGTGATAAGAAGACAAAGAATAACTTGGCGCGAATGTAAATAAATTAATCAAATTGCGCGATACGCGATATCGAAAACAGCTTGTATTGATATTTAACAAAAAACGTGCTCGAAAAAAACGGGTCAAACGAAATCATTATCTCCTAACGACCGCTGAATCGAAAGCCGAATGTTCCGTCTAATACGACGGAACGGCCGCGCCGAAAAATCAGCGGTCATCCGGGCCGATAATTTTGCGCGACGCGCATTATAACGAGATTACGTCGTTTTGCAAAATACACGAGGCAGGACGCGCGCGGTCGGACCGGTTGAAATTTTGCGCGAATCGAATAGTTGACGTAATTGCGAATATTTCATTTCTCGCCGAGCGCTGGCCAATTTTGGCGCGTGCCAGCCGACCGCTAAACCATCCTTTTTCCGTCTCTTTCTCGCCAACGCGGCGGCTTTTACACGATCAGCGTGTGCGTGCGCGAACACTCGTAATGCGTTCGCACCCGGGGGCGCACAAAAACCGCGTCTGATGATTGCGGTGAAAAACTGACGCGATACGGCGTGTGGTCACGAGCGCGGCGAAACGCTCATTAAGCGTCCAATCAAAATTGATGAGCGGTCGAAAATTGAAGGAAAAGGACGAGGACGGCGATAAAAGGACCAAGAAAGGGTCGGCTTTAATTGGACCGGGACTTTTCTTCGACGCGCGACGAGCGAAACAAGCCGGAAAATCTCGAGCGCGAGCAATTATTGCGGCACGTTGTTTTCACGCCCGTAAAAGAGTTACTGCGATTTTACGGGATGCACAAGTATTTGTGCTCGTTTGGAGTTTTCGCATTCAGTAGCCCGAGCACGCTGTAAAACTTGGCAAACTTGTTTACGGAGCAATTCGCCGAAAGTTTCGCGTTAAATGCGCGGCAAATGCGAGGAATAATTGCGGAAATGAATTCGTTGGCACGAAAATTGTATCGCCGATCGATTTTCGTTGTTCGCCGCGCGCCAAATTAATCGGCGGCTCGTAAGACGCCGAGCGGGCGGCCCGTCATAATTGCGAGCAACGGACAACAAGTGGATTGACAGCGAACTAATTATATACGCGGAGCTGCAATTATTTTCAGCGAGCCGCTCGCGGCGCGGGCCGGGATCTAACGCGGGGCATACATATTTCGTGTGTAATTCGAGTTTGCATGCATTAAGGGCACTATTTCGAGCGATCCGTCGTGGCGGGCGACAGTCGATCGACCCGATTAACGAGTAATCGTTCGTTATTTAGTTACGAACGGTTTCGAATGATCGTTCGCGGATGAATAAGTCAATTTTGAATGCACGCCGGAATGACTAAGTGACGGATAAGAAAGACTAGCTATAATTATCGACCATTCACTAACACCGTCTTCCAAGGTTCCGACCGTTCCGCGTTCTATTTATATATGGCGTTGTATTATTACCCCGCGAGAGAATCGTCTATGGATTCATTATGCCGACGCGGTGCCTATTGTTTGCGCGCGGCTCGATTAAAAGCTCGAGCTATAAACTTGTTCGGAGCGTGACCAAATATATGTGCGAAATTTGAAGGGGATGAGAAGTCATTTTTCGCGCGCATTTTCTCAACCCTGCGATTCATTTGGTGGTATTTGCGGGGAGAAAAAATTAATAATGAATATTGGTAGGTTATTGCCGCGCGATTTTCGATAATGCCCAGGGGTTCCGCGGCGATCAACTTTTTAACGGCGGCACGGATTTAAACTTCGTGCTGACCTTTTGAAGACTTTTTGTCCGTAAACAATCGAATTATAAATGCTTTGAACGCTCTCCTTTGTTCATATATATCTTAAACAGTATATAGTGATTAAACAAAAACAATATTAAAATGCCATCGTTCCTTGAGCACATTATTTGCAAAAAGAATATTAATACATCTATTAAATTTGTTGAGTTTTAATTAAAATCGGTGTAATGTTTAATTCAAAAACTCGTTTTATTTCTGTTTTTATAAAGTGGGATTATATTATTCATTGCAGCAGGCTATTTTATATAAAATAAATATATTCATTTTTAAATTGATGCAGGTATACACAGAGAGGAAAAAGACGATAAAGAATTACAGACAGGTGAAATTATATTGTTGTAATATAAAAAGAGATTAAAAACACACTAAATCTGCGATAATTCATGGGTTTTCAAATAATAATATAAACTTGAAAAGTAATCTCAAATAATTAAAAATGTTTTAATACAAATTATAAAATGATGAAAGAGTATATATATACGTTTAACGTAATAAAAGCAACTTGATATTTCTTGAATTTTTTAACACCGACAAAATATAAAGATGATTCATATTTTATTTACAAATATACTTAGTTGCTATTGCGAAAACAGTCTTTTCACCAAATTTAACATTTATTAATAAAGTTATCACTTTCTGAACTTAATAATATATTTATATTTGAATTACACAATGTCGAAGTCAAAGTTATTCAATCTAACTATATCGCTTTTCTCACCTCGCCCCTACATACCGAAATACAAGAAAATTCATACAATATTCATATATTCATATATATTAATGATTCCGGCGCAAATAATAGATCAACTAAAAGAAATTGCCGTTTCACTGTAATAATTTGGAAACGGTATAATGGCATTAAAAGCCGTGAATCCGTATTCTGCCAATCGCACAAACGATTTTCTTGATCACGAAGGACTTTTGCTTTCAGCTTTTTCGAACAGTGCATAGTTTGCGGTAACTTTTAAATTTCTTTGAAATTACTCGTTAACACCCGCACTATATATATTCATAATTTACAAGCGATTCTCGTTAGCATCCAGTAACTTTTACGCTAGTCATATATTTTCGCTAAACCAGATTTATTCTTGAGCAACAAATGAAAATTCATACCTCCATTACACCCGCGCAAAAACTTTTTACATTTTGTCCGCGGACCGCTTCATTTGCCGCTTTATTCGCAAACAAAAGTAGTCGAAATTTGACAGCGCGCCCAAAGTGCCGCCGCGGCATAATTATCGCGGGTCTCGATCGGCGAGTGTAAAGCGCAAACATCGATAAAGGGACGCGTGTCCGCGAGCGTAATTACGACTCGCAAGGCGACGAAAAGATTGAGTATGATGTCAAGCAAGTGTGACAATTCCTCGCAGCGACAAGACGTCAGGCAATTTGCGGTGAGCGCGCGAATTAGAGGGGCACGGGGCACGGCGCGATCGTCGGCGATACGCGCACGAATGCGTGGCGTGAACGATCCGAGTCTTCTTTGACTTTGATTTAATCGCGAGTACGCGCGACGTGCTCGCTCGGCTGCCTGCCGGCCCGGCTACCGTCGCGTTAATTGTGCGATAAAAATCACGACACGCCACGAACACTGGGTGGCGCTCGTAAAATTAAAAATATCACGCTCCGCGTGCTTAATTAATTTATTAGATAAATCACGGGCCGCGCGCCCGTTTTTAATTTTTGTTTCGCCTACCGTGCCCGCCGCCCTTTTTGATATTCTTTGTATTTTAATTATTTGCTCCCTCCTCGAATTTTTATTAATTCTCCTTCGCGCTGCAATCCGCCGCCGCCGCCGCCTCGCGCAAAACCCATTTCCATTTGGCACCGACGAAACTTCTTTTGCGCACTTTATTTGTTGTTACTTTTGAGATCACGTTGTTATTCGAAATTATTATTACGTGAAATTCTTGCAAAGTAATTTTGCATTAAAGTTAATTACAAATGTTTGAAAAGAAACTCGGCGATAAAAAACACTTTTATGCGTTCCCCGGCAAACGTTTCAAACTTTCTTTGTAACGAACAATCGTCAAAGAGAATACTAATTTTTTTTGAGAGAGAGAATTAGTGTCTGAAAATCTCCACGAACATTTTTCTTTGCTTTGGAATAAACATTTCGTGAAAAAGAATCCCGGCAATGCAGCCGACGAATCCAGACTTTCTTTAAAATTAAGAGAAATATTTTTATACATTTTATTGTGCGCTCGCCGCGCGCGGTTGCAAAAAAGCCCGCGCCGCCGGCGTGCTTTGTTTGTCACACTTTGGCGCGCGCGAACGTTGCACGAGCTCGCAGTTCGCGACGTTATATCGCGTTTAATTAATCCGACGCGTCGCGTTGCGCCTTGGTCGCGCGGACGTTTCGCGGCCCGCGGACAACGCTCCATTTTGGCCCAAAGAAATAAGCCGAAGCGCCGCCCGCGATCAAATAATAACGCGCCTTAATACACGAATGACTGCGCGGAATTAATCTCGGCGTTTGACTTTTCCGATGCAATATCAAAATATGATACATTATTCATCGGCAGTAAAAGGGAGGGGGGTGAGAGAAGCAGAAAGAGACGGCGTAAAGCGAAGAAAAAGAAGACGACAGGCATAACCGAACTGCCAATAACGAAATGGCAGTTCATATTTGATGGAAGCAGTCGACGATGCGCCTTTTTCCTCTCCTTTGGCGAGAGCGTTTGTCGTGCCAGACGAAGCAACACCCAGATGGCGCGCGGGGCGCGGGGCGTCACGGGGTCCGGGATGGTTTACGAGGTGAGAAGAAGCGAGTCGAGGGTCGCGCGACATAAACTTTATAGTGTTTATGAATATTTATAATAATCTACATTTTATGTAGCCGCGTCTGCGAGGGAGAGGGAGCTACGGCGCGCTGATGAAAGCAATGAGACGGTCTATCTTGCGAGCCCGCACGCCGGCGGCGCAATGAAAAAGTTCAATAAAAATTTATCGCCGTGTAGCCCGGCGAAAGTTGGCGGCGTTAATGCCGAGGTGCATCAAGTTTTCGCGAATTACGCGTGTCGCAGACACTGCCCATCCCGCGGCTCTTTCGATCGCGTTTATAGTCGGCGAACAAGTCGTATAAAAACATACTCCTCTATCAAGCATCCGTAATTAATATCGGGGCGTCGCTTTTGTGCGCGCGATGCTTTTCGTATAAAAGCGCGGGTAATATATCGACGTCTTATCGATATTAAATGTAATTTATATTTATCAATGTCGGGCCGGCTAATAAATAACAACGCTGTCAGGTGGTTTAATATTTTACGTAACACACCTTTATATGACGAAAAAACGGCAGAAACCGCGCGCTCCGACTGGGCGCGCTCCTTCCGCAATAAATTGCGCGCTTTGAATAATGAAAGTTATTTTTACGCGCGATGAATTTGCCTGATTACTGGATTCTATTTCGCTGCCGACGAATAAAAAGTATCCGCTGACATAGAAGCCTCGGAGAAGTCTGCTTTGCGCCAATCGATACATCTAGGCTGAATAATTTATCGAGTTATGTCACTTACAGCTAGTTTCATGAAAGCATTCAAAGCTCGCTTCAACTCAACTGGCCTTACATCAGTTTTTATTTGTACCGCTTTTGCATCATTAATGCCGCGCTGATACAAATGCTTTGAAAACGTCGAGCGCGCCGCAGAAAAAGATTAAGACGCGCGCTTCCGCGTCGGCCCGAAATAAACCGCGTCGCCGAAACAGCCGCGAAAGCCGCGCCGGTCGCGATTAGACGGGCTATGCGCTTATCCTAAATATGATTTCGTTTTTTCTGTAATTTTTACCGCGCGGCTATTACATCGCGAGCAACAAGTGTCGTTTGTTTTGCAATTACGAAACAACGCCGGTCGCCGCGCCCAATTGCCGAATTAGCGTCGCGCAAAACCATAGCGGAAGACGCGCGGCGCGTGTTTTCGGCGCCGCGCGCTTTGTTTGTCGCTCGATCCCGCCGTTCCGTACGTTTGATTGCGCTTTTTTCCGCCGGAACCGACCCCGACCGCGGCCTTATTATTTTATTTTGACCTCTGTTATTATTTTGCGCGCGCCGACAACAAGTAAACGGGCAACGTAGCCAATTCAAAAAATGCGATCACAAAAATACTAACAAACGCGAGCGTTTATTCAATCGAATTTCAATATAAACAGTCAATGTATTTTTTTGCAGCTGCGAACTTTCCGAAACAACGGCAATTTATCAAGTTTCGATTGAACTGGCGTACAATGTACGAGCCGAGGCATCTTGTATAGAGAACTATTCGTAATTGTTTATATCTTATTGTTCTTTTCAAAATCGCCGTTTTCAGCGCACAATTGTTACCAGCCGCGCAACGCGGTACAATAATTTTGTTCAATTTTTGCCCGTCATAGTCTCAGTGAATTTTATTTTTTTTTACTTTCTTCTTTTTTTTTTAACTTATTTATTCGATTATTGTTATTATGATTTCAAATATATGAACGATCCATTATTTGTACAAAAATTGCTAGTCATAGCATCGCGCAAATATCGTGCCAAGTTTGTTCATATACTATATGTGTATTTTACTCGTGGCTATAATTTTTTTATATTAGAAAAATAAGAATTGCATAGAATTACGATTTCTTAAAGCTAAATATATATATATATATTTCTGTTACATATTGCGTGTGTACTGCAATTATAAAACGTCATGAATATTCCGAGTTGTTTTTAAATAAGGTGTTAATTATTGATGAAATTAAATTTTTTATAACATACGACCAAGGAACTGCAATCGAACAATACAGATTTTAAATATTTAATATTATAACTTTTATAATGCATGTAGTATCACTACGATGTGCATGTGTGGCAATATAGAATAGAAATAATAATAAATCGTCATATGTTTGGAAATGTACGTTTTTTAAAACAATTATACTTTTCTATTTATTCTATGTATAATGACATTTTGTTAGTTATTCGTTGTATTAGCGTTTGACGTCAAGACAAGATAAGTTTAATCATAAAACAATCGGTTTTCGTTACATCTTCGAGTTATGATGGCAGAGCACAAAAATATAAGCGAATCTTATTCATTTGTATATACGAACTTATACGTTACATACGCTATACATAAAATAATTTAACGTAAAGCCTTATACGACTCGTACATTTTACAAGATGAATATGCAATCGTTAAATTTCTTAACGGTAATCACTATGTATTATTATAGTTTAATACGAATATAACCTGCTTTGATATGTAAAATTAGCTCGCATTAAAACATTGTTTAAGGTACTTTCGTTTGATTATATCCTTGCATTCGCCTTATTTTTCAACGCACGTTATTTTGTAATGTTGGTTTATTATTCGAATGTAACTCGGTTACTCGTCTGTTTGGATTTTTGCGATATAATTATAGCGCGCGCATATTATACATCGCAAAATTACATTAATAATAACGTCGGCTAAATTCAAAGTTATTTATCACGGTGGATTCATTAGAACACTTTGTTGTAATTAAGATAAGTATCCTAATAATACCATCGAGCAATTAATCGAAATTGATGTACTGCGTGTAACATAATTTTCATTGATATTATTTAGCGCACAATACGATGCGGCGCGGCAGATAAAGCCCGATTTTCTGAGGACGCGGCTGATAATTCGCGTGATAAATGTCGGCTTTAATCGGGTATCCGTTTGACTTGACGAAAAATTGTTTGCGAAACCGAAATAATTGCGCGCGGTCGGGAAGCACACCTGTTTTATGTAACGCGGATTAAACGGGCCGTGTCTATGATAGATAATTGTTGAATTAATTGTTGACAGATGCGCGTGCCTCGGCCATAAAATTCGGCTATTTTTATTGTTATGACATAAGTGTAATTAAAATAGAAATGCGCCGTCGAACAATTTCACGACCCGCATTTACATTCAAATGCGCCCGTTCGCGCAATAAAACGTACTTGAATTTTATAAGCAATCAGCCGTACTGCTTTATGCGCGTTATTGAATCGCGCGTTGTCGGCATTATCAAAATAGATGAACAATTAAATGTATTCGTTATTAATACATGGTGCACAAAAAAACGCGCCTCGTAAATCGAGCAAACGTCACGACTCATTGCACCTCGTCGCTCGTACATCGCAAAACGCACACTTTTTTAATATCACGGCATGTAATTATTTTTACAGACCCGCGTATATATAATGTTGATATATATAGCTACGTACCGCGAGCATCAATTATTGCCAAATCCCCAGTGCGACCGATAAAATCATGTCAAAAGTCGAAACTCCGACGCGTTTCTTTGAACTCTTTTTTCCGATCTCCGAGAACCGAATTAAATATTGACCAAATTTTGCTACTTCTTGTTAACGACTTTGGATCGGATTATTTCAATTTGCTGAGATTATCATTCGTTACAAGCTTTAATTTTAAAAACGACGGTACGCGTTTACAGTTTATCGGGGGCTTTATCTAAATATTTTTCGATATTTCACAAAGCATAAATAATTGCATAAATCATTTAAACTATTATCGACCTCACAGACGCGTGTTTGCTATTTCAATAGCAGTTCAAATTCTTATTATTTATGCGAACTGATTTATATATTTAAGAAACATTTGCAGTGGACGAAATGTGATATTCGTTTATATGTATGAAACAATTATTTGGACAAAAAGTTAATTATAACTCAAATAAAATTCATTTAATAAACAAATCGAATGGGTTTTGATCGGGCTTTTTCAATTTTTCATTACATTAATTTAATTCGAGTCGAATTTCTTTTCGTTTTCACATTACATTTTAACACAACACTTTGCTTATTGATTTTCAGAGTTTCCACTGGATATTTTGTACGAATCATTATTCTAACCTGTATGTAAATTGTGACCATAATTGTTCGTACAATCATCGAACGAACGCGGGAACTTAAGTGTCAGTGCTTTGCCAGCTTTGCGGTGGTCGTCAAGCAAATTAACAACATCATGAACATCAAACGAAGATAACGAGACGAATGGTTGATTTGACAAAAGCAGGTTAACCAAACGAATAATGTTTGCTCCGCACCGTGAACAAACGGCCGGCTAATTTTATTCAATCGGGAAATCGGCGTCTTGAATCGAGAGGATCAGCGCGCAAAAGCGAATTTGAAGAAAGCAGAGGCGCGCGAGCAGTGGCTATTATTTCGGGCGCACGCGAGTGTCCTGTTTGCGAAGCAGAGAGTGACACACACCGGTGCATGCGACTGGGTTCGTTAAGCGCGTGTGCGCGCGCGATCGCACACTCGCGTTTTGAGCCGCCGCGCGACCCTAACTGGTCCGCCATGCTGGGTATTAGCTAACCAGAACAATGGCATAAACAACGCGGAGTAACGACTGCTTGCGCGCTCTCTATAAACCGCGCGATTTCCTCGGAACCAGCCATGACAAAGTGGCGCGAGTGTTTGCTTACAAGACATTTAATCTTCGAGATACACCTGAAGGGTTGATCAAATTTGTAAGCGTGCATTCGTATGAATAAAGATGAGTCCCGGGGCGCAAAATCTCGGCGCGTTAAAGAACGACGAATCGCGCCGATTTGCATTCGCTCGCGAGAAACGGCGCGACGAGCAGTAACGTTTGCCGATAAAGTTGCTCGCGACGGCGCGTTTTTGCGCTGCGAAATATTGTCGAACGGTGAAAATGTAATTTCTATTAATCCGAGCTGTAATTTGGCCTCGAAAGCAGTTCCCGACAAATTAAACAAACGATAGCTTATATACACTGCGAAAAAACAAATTTACTATATAATATATTAAAAGTAGATGGTACGTGAAAACACAAAAAAAATTACTACATTATATATTAAAATTGTCTACATAAACTTGAATATATTATTATGAGCATTGCCAATTTTACTACATTATATAGTAATTTCTATTTTATTTTCACGTATCGTCCACTTTTGATATATTGTATAGTAAATTGTTACACATTTGTTTTCTCAGTGTACAATAACCAAATTCGACGGCTTAGAAATATCGGCGTCGCGGCGCGTCGCCGTGCTTTTCTAATTACGGCGAGAGCATCTCCCTGGAAAAGGGCTTACAGCGTTTGGATAACAAAAAAAGACAGGTGAAACTTTTGTCACGACGCTACCAATTTTCAGCTCGACAAAAATAAATTCGCGCTCGGTTAATGAATTTACGATTAAAATTATACATCAACGTGGTTCGAAAGAGGCGCGGTTAATGCGCTTTAATGAAAATTGCGCCATCTAAATGTAATTTAGACCCACTGACAGTCTAGAAATACATTTCAAAATGGTTCACAAGTATTCAATTAATAACAGCGAGAATCGATTATTCTTTATTACGTAGCGCTTCGGTGCTCGGGCGCCGTTTTAATTCAAAAATTCAATTATAATTATATTTATACGGCAGCGCGGCTTGAAAAATGTAATTTATGCGGCAAATTTTTAAACTTTCATGCGACCTCTAAATGACATTTTCGCCATTCGAAATGCAATATACGACTCATTCCACTTTCAGTTGCTTACATGAGCGAAATTTACGTCGCATCTCAATTTCGTTCGCCGGATCGCTCGTTCGACGACCGTTATTTAAATTAAAACTACCAAGTGTACACAATAGCTAATTAAAACGCGAAAAGTTTATAGCGCGCGATCATTTGTACGCAGCCATTGTTTTGATTTTTACGCATAATAAAAATCATTAAAAGACGCGTGCTCGGTTTTATCCTTCTCCCGCCGCGCTTTCTTGCCATACACGTTTTTTTTATTTTATTTTATTTTATATTTTGCTTGTTTTTGATAATTTATAACGCGATAAAATGCGTTTCATTTTATTTACCCATAAGTGAGGGTCGGAAAAATTCTGATGGAATTTACAATTCAAAGCTCAAATTCGAAGAGAGCCATTTTTTCAGCCGGCATGTCGTCGGAAAAAATTACAAAATAACGAAATAACGAATACGTTTGTACTTGTTTTCCATCGAGGTAGACCGCGCTAATTAACAAGTATTATGTAAGCATTGTATTTTTAAATTAGCAAGTAATTTTTGTCGAGCAAACAAACCGTATTTCACGAACACGAGTATCCGTGTTGTTTTGAGTCGAAAAAATGTTGCAATTTTTTATTTTGATTTTATTGTTATCCGGTAAATATTCTGTTATTCAAAACACAGAGCAGAGCAAAATCAAAAAGGAGCACAAAAGACAAATTCCGAAATCGCGGTAAACAAATAAGTATATATAGGTTATACAAAAAAAACCAAAAAACCAAATTTGCGCGAAAAAAATTACTTTTTTTTGTACGAGAGTTCGACCGTCGGTCCAATTAGGTATAAAAATGTGATGAACGCTTAAGTTTTACCGCGACTGTACATCGCATTGGCACACGTGAATATATTAGGGTTGTCCTGCTCCCCTTCGCAACTCAAACACACCCGCACACGCACGCATACAAATTAACAATATTACTTGTAGACAGACGAGCGGGCGGGCGCACGTGTGACTGTGCGCGAGTGTGAGCGTAATTGTGTGTAAATGTATAAACGTGCACGGATGCGGTATGCACGAAGGATAGAGACGCGGATGCGGAGAACAACGGGCGTCGCGACGCGAAGAGGGATGAAATATTATTATACGTCACTTGGCAACTACTGAGCACCATCGAGCGACGAATATCTACCAAGTTGCAAACCCACTAATTCCGCAAGCGACCCCTTCCGTCGGCTACGTTGGCGGGCCGTACCCCAAAGATTCGCCGGTCCGCGATCGTCGCGGCGACGACTTTGAAAGCCAGCCGCCCTCGCACGGCAGCCGAGTTCTTTTTTGCGTATCCGATAAAATTATCTTTGCCCTCCCCGGCGCGTTCACTCATTCGATTGTTGTGGCGCTTTATAGTTTCGGGCGGCGCAATTGCTTTCGCGCCGAGCTTTTTGTAGCGCCGCGGAACGGATGGGTTTCGGCGAATTACCTCCGCGAGGTCTTTCGAATTACAAAATCGAAACGGGGAGGTCGCAAGTTTGATTGGATCCGAAGCGCGTAAAAACGCGCGTTAATAAGACGCGACCGCGTTGAACTATATTTACGCCGAGACGAGGCGTATCGAATTGACGCTCGGAACTTTTCGTTACGCCGGTTTCGATCGCGGGTTACGTAATTCGAGCACAAAAGACGACCCGTCTGTGTCGACAAACTATACACCTCGCATTAAAAACGACTTGGTATAATTACACCATTATTTTGTTCATACAATTGCCGAGATAATAAAATTATTCGCGGAAATAAATTAATTTACATTCTTACGCAAGCGGCTTCTTTACAGTGCCATTATGCATTTAAAATGGCGCGCTCATAATTTTATAATATACATGCATTTATAATTTATTTTTCTTTACATATGTTTTGCGTGTTATTTAAAAGCACGGCTTTACAGTCGGCGTTTTAGAATCGCTTTTCTTTATCGCGTTACGCTTTTAATTGGAACACGTTGCATGGAAGTGAAATATTAATTAGACGAGCAGTTCCGAGTGTATTATAATAACGATTCCCACCTTTTCGCCGCGCTGAATTTGAAGTTTCGCGCGGCCATTGTCTCGCGTTCGGATAGGCAGGTGCAAAGATTTCTACTCCACTTCCAAATAAGAGGGTCGTTTCGCGTGGATCACCCGTTATGTTACGGCTGTTCGCGCAAGGGTGTGGTTTGATTAATGACCTATTCGATCTGCCGCCAACGCGCGCCCGCTTCGCGCCATCCTGGTATCGAATTCTACCTAAATATACCGATATGTACTATGTAAGTGCTCGCAGCGTTGCGCTCGCTCGATAATTCCGTGCGAACTTAATCGGTTTTCGCGGTCCACCGCGGCATATTTAACCCCCCCGATGGCCAAACCAAGGTCCTTTCAATGCCCCAAATAACCTCATTAAGCGCTCTCACGAATTATGATTTAACGCCGCGTCTCTCATTATTATTTCTTAAACTTAAACGCCAAACAATCGACTTCGTTAACGCCTCGTTCCTCCGCGTCGTTTTCCTTTCCCTCGCGATCGATTTGTTCAACAGTAATTTGCACTCGGAATTATATTGTTCGGTGACGTTTTCCAGTTTTACCCGCCACGAGCCGCCGTGCCCCGGAACCCGCGGCGCGTTATGTAATTTCTCATTACGAAACGTTGCGTCTTGAAAATGACACCATACGAATAATTGACATCCTCGGTACAGTCATCGGGCGAGTCGGGGAGGGCACGCGGCGTTCGCAAAGTTATATCCAAATGTAATGGCAACGAAATCTAATTCTATTATCGCTAAATCGCAATGCATTCAAAAAGCTTCGACGCGTCAGCCGGGCACTCTTCCGGAACGCGTGATTTTGTGTGTCGGACAATTTTTCAGATATATAATAGTAAAGAAGGAAAAAGTGGTGCTTTAGGCTCCAACACCTGTTCGCAATATTAAAAAGTACTTAGAGCCATGATTTAAGTTGAATGACATGTGTTCGCGTCATGAGAAACAACGACGCAATTATAGTAGTTTAAAGGCGCAGCATTTCACATTTTCATCAATAGAAGGCATAAGGGAAACAAGACGTTTGTTTTCTTAAATCCTATTACCTTTTATTACAAGAGTAGTTGCATATAAATAATCAATGATAAAAGTACTATAAATCTACGTTGCGTATGTAAATCAAAAGTTCGCTTCATAATATTTATTCTTAGTTATAACGTGTATAAG
>JABFQC010000185.1:0-33811 GCA_022817085.1 Psilanteris sp. ZL-2020
GGCCAGAGGTAATTGGCGTTTCATCCCGACGATGGGCCATCATTGGCAACTAACGGTCGGCCAATCTTCGACAGTGTTGGGCCAAGCTTGGGCCGTTTGTTTTTTTCTACATGGGTTATGGAACGAAATGCTAATATCAAACAAAACATTTTTTTAATTTTTATAAAAAAAAATTTATAAATCACTCATTTGTACTAATAAAGGAGACATACGTATATGTATTCCTAATCGAAAACCACAATCTGTGGCTATCATGATACACGATAGAAAATGTCTGTTAAACTGGTCGAAAATTTCATCAAAAATAACATTAACATATATTATATTCATGTAAATATGTTCGTAAACGTTATTTTTATATCGAACTACCTTAAATTTTTAAAAACTTACAATATTCAACAAGAGTTAGACTTCGTTAATAATAAAAAGAAAGTAATTAATCTTGTTGATGAAAGTAAAAATAATTAAATCTAATCGAATTATTTATAAATTAATTTTATATTATTGAATAAGAAATTATACATAATAGGATATTATTAACTGATTAAATTATACTGACATTAATATTATAATTTAATTTGATAAATTTCAATCAGCTTTAATAAATAACAACAAAATATTAGTTCGAATATGAATTAAGTGATTTCATAGTATGCAGTGTGCATTAAATACAACAAGTAGTCGGGGCAAGTAGAGATCAAAATGTTACAAGTTACGGTACTTGAAAAATTTTGCAAAGGACAGAAGAGTGTTAGAAAAATTGTGTTCGGCTCGTTAAACATTGTAGCAGAGTTGTGAAATCCAATCCTCTTTAGGTCGTATTGCTCAAGGCCAATGAAGATTCGGCTCGACAGTAAGAAAGAGACGGAAGCACTGGTTATCGAGAACGGCCACCTGACGAAGTTCGATAGTGCTTTCGAAAGCACTTTGAGCCGCGTCTCGAGTTGACAGAAGTCTCTTTTGAAAACAATCTTCAACTGGTTAATTCTTCCAATACGTTCCTTGGTGAAATTAATAAAATTTTATATTTTCTCATTGCATCATTAATCCTTCAAAGTCAGAACGGATTATTAATATTTAAATAAGCCTTTTCAATTATAATTCAGCCTAAACTAATGTTTCCATAAAATTTAAATATTTAATTTAAAATTTGGAAAAAATGTATTACAAATACGGAAATATATAAACGAATATTTCTTCTCATTTAGGTGAAAAAGCAATTGCAAATTAATGCTTTATCAAAACTATCCATGAATAAAAATTTACCTTTGAACATTTTATATTTTACTCCACATATACTTTTATGTTTACTCCAAAACTTGACGGAAAGAAATGAAGGTTCGTTTGTTCTCCTTATCACTTTAATCACGCTCGAAATTGTTTCCACTTTCTTCAACGCGACCGCTTTTTATTAAGAGCCGGTTTTTTAATTCTTTACACAAATATTTAAAAATAGAAATTGGCTTGTCTTATAAAGCTTATAAAAACACAAAAACAATTTTTTATGAAGAAGTTTATTTTCAAATTACCGTATTTAAAATTCAAACACTTCACTTTGATGAACAAAGAATAATTTTATGCAAATTTCAATGCGCAAAAACATAATTTTAAACGTTCATATTTTTACCATAAGTCTGCTCACATAATAACTCAATAGCCTGCTTTAAATAATATAAAAATAATGTCGTTTATATAATATCGTTATTATATAATAATTATAGAATTTTTAAATCATATTTTAAACAATTGTTCAGTTGAATTGTAAAAATTTAGTAATTTGAAGTTACTTCATATTTATCAATGTCTAAATACTATAATATAAGTATATATAAATTTATAAATGTTAATAAATATTAGTATAATCTCTGTGATATATATTTTTACTTTTTTAAATTTTATAATTTTCTTCTTCATAATATCTACTGTTAATATTTTAATGATTTATATTACGTTAGAGTTCATTACTAGTAAACGAATATATTAACTTCATACATTTTATAAAATTAAAATTCGATAATTTAAATGATAAATTAGGAACATCAAAAAATTTTTTCAAATAATTCTATAAATTATTATAAAATAATCAATTTTAATTTTATAAAATTAAACGAACAAAAGTTTATGCCATCGAATGACAACAGAATAATAAAGAAAAAATACCTTTGAAAAGTCAGTTTTTCTTCGACATTTAAAACTTTGTTCGAATTTCTTGTAATTACATTCCATTGGATAATCAAATGGTAACATTTATTGATCACGTTTGTTTTTTAAAATTAAAAAATATTTTTGGTCGCAAAAAAAGTGTTTGCAAACTATAGTATAATATGATTATAACTAATAATCATAATAACTAAATATCAACAAATGTTTCATTATTATTAGAATTTAACACATTATTGACATATTTCGGCATAGTATATGGAAAGTATATGAAAAAAATATGGAAAAGTAAAGTTTTCAATCTAAACTGAAATCTTAATTTCAATCATATTAATATTATTCGTATCTGAAACAAAATACTTTTAAATATACCTGTACTTTTGTTACGAAAAGTAAAGGTTTTCGCTAGTGAATGGAAAATTTGTAAGTATTTAAGTGTTAAATCGTAGTAATGAATTTGTATGCCGAACTAAATATCTGTCCAGTTTTTAATACTTCCAGCTTAAAGTAATCCATAGTTTTTATTTATTTGCCATGTTTAAACCATCTGTATTTTTAATGTGTTTAATTTTTTTTTAATTATTCGCTGCAATGTCATGAGATATTCACATTAGTGTAATATCAAATTTCATTATTATTAAATAAAATTAATTGATTAATTGAGTTAAAGCAAAAAAATATAAATTATATAATACTTATTTTTTACTTTTATTTTAAATCCTACGTAGTCCTTATTTTATGGGTCTGTCCCAAAATGTAACATTCAGCAATCCGTGCATTTGAGAAAAGTCTCTAAATATTATAATGTGAGCTTCAATTTAATATTTTCTAAATATGGGGAACAAAATGCCTCCCCGACCTTTTAACGGCACTGTTAATCATGTATATTATTTATAAACTTATCTCAATATTTAAACAATATTAAAAAATTTAATATAATACATAATTCTTGTTTATTATCTTGTTTATGACAATATTTATCGTATCACATAATCTCATTTTGATATTATTTTGTATCCTGAAAAGAAATTTCAGATTACTAATGATCAAACTTGAAATTAAAGCCCTTATCTGTAATCCTTACTGAAAACTAAAATTGTAAATGGTGAGAGTAATCAAAGATTGTTCCAGCAACAAACTCTCAAATCGGCATAACTCCACTTATCAAGCTCATATTAGCTTAAATATTTACTACAAAAACATCAGGGGCCTTCCTAATAAACTGGATTTGTTGATATCGTTTGGTCTTCTGAATACATATGATGTTATCATCCTTGTTAAAACCTGGTAATTTCTTCCTATTACGAATCCAAATTAAACTTTAGTCCAATAGCAAACATCAACGATTTATTTTACATAGAGAGAATAACACCGAGAAGGATCCTAAATCAATTTTAATTTTATTGGAATGTAGAAGGATGACTGGGAACTTTATTTCCAATTAAGTCTTCATGGAAACAATGCAAAATCGTATATATAATCTTATATATGACTTTTCAAATTCATTAAAAATCTCATTGCTGACATTTTTAGCTAGAATACACATTATATTATATCAGAATACACCTTTTGTTAATTGACCAATCCCTTCCCCAATATTTGTTTCTTTCAAACACGAAGTCTTTAGTGATATTTTAAATCTCTAAAGTAACGGCAGCATTGCATTAGATGGAATATTAAATATTTTTTGAAAATATCCATTTATTCTATCCATTTAATTTTTTCAAATCCCACCATAATAGTATCTTTGATATCTTTTGCCCAATCTTGGAAAAGAAGTATTGTTCACGTTCAACTCCCGGAATAAAAACGACGTGATAAACAACATCTATAGCTATCATCAATGAAATCTCTAATATTTTTGAGTATATTATCCAAATTACACTGAAAAGCCTGCTAATCTAAACCCCTCCAACTTTCACCGTGACTTTCGGGCAAACAGATTAATATAACCTGATATACATTTAATAGTTACCTTTTTAATCACTCGCCTCATCATAAAACGAAAAATAAAAATTAAATAAGAACCCTTCTATATATTTTTTATTAAATAAACTAACACACCCATTCAAATTGTATTAAATATTTAAACCGAAATACCATAAAGTACTTTAAATTAGACCGAATTTATTCATCTCCTGCACGTATCATCACACGTTCGTAACGCTTCAAAACAATAAACATCATAGTTCGTCATTGACAAGATTTTCATAAAGAGAGTTTTTACGGCAGCAACGCATAATGTACGCTATGTTGGTTATATTATCTGCACCACATATTACGAGCTCATGTACGCTAGCTATTTACGCCGCGTACTTTGTGTCTGCAAGTTAACCGTGTGAACGAATTCGTATCGGGGTTCTTGTTTGCCTTTTCGTATTCTCGGCGGATTGTACGTTCGTGTACTTTTATAATTTATGCATCAAGTACGCGCGGTATTCAAATCGACAAAAAAATTCCTCCTGACAGATATCCTTACACGAAAAGAAAAATACTATACTTCGTATAAACACTCTGAACTTTTTTCATATATAATTTTACATACAGAAAGAATAGTGGATTTAGCACAATTTTTATCATATTCTGTTGCAATAATATTGGTATTTCTGTTAATGATTGCGCAGATGCAAGAATAAAAAATAACTGTGAAATAACTTTTTAGATTATGCTTTTTCGTGCATCCTGTACATTGTGCAAATACAAACAATAGGTAGTATTATGGAAAAGTATAAGTTTTATTGTAAAATATATCGTAGATTACAGATTACATTTTCATACTCATATGAAATTTAATTATCATCTGAATATATCTTTTTGTTTATACATTTTTTATTGTACTGATAATTTTACAAAAGTCAAGTAACTTGCATTTTACTACATCTTAAACATCGTATCGTATAATAATACTAAATATAAATGTAGACATTTTATTTTTGACTTTTATAATGATTGTTTTAACTTATTACATTTATTGATAAGTTTAAAACTTACTAGTTTGTTTGATAACAGTGCCATATATTTATATTATTCAAAATATTTTATGACATGGATGATTGAAATTTTACAATAAAGCAACGATAATGTTACGCGTTATTTAGCATAAATTGCAGAATTTTTTCCATTATTCTTCTAGATCTATTATTTCGAATTTTTTGTCGCGTTTTAGGTATTTTTTTCAACATTCCTATGTCAGCATATACTTTTTATAACTCTTTATACAAACATCTGTATAAAACAATGAAAACACTATTAAACACAGCTCGTTTGTGTGCGATGCAAATAAATGGAGTTTTCATACAATTTCGTAATAAAGTTAAACGTGAAACGTTATTACAATTGGGAAACGTGCTGGAATTAAAAATTAGTGTAATTGTTTCCAGTTAAATCATTTTAAAATAACGTTTTGTATCATTTAAAAGTATTAACATAAATTTATTATATTTAATGTTTGTATTCTTGGAAAATTGCATTAGACCAAATTTTATTCGATGCATATTAAGCTTGTTATCGAAAAGGTATACAAAATTTGAAAAATTTATTCTTGTATTAATTCTTTTTTCCTATTCAGGTTTTCAGGACGACCGACTGTCTAAGCGCATGTTCAAGATCTCTTAATATTCGAACCTCTTTAAGAATTACGCAAGTCTCTTGAAGCAAATGAAATTTTCCTCTAATTTGATGTTCCGACTCGGAGCAGACTGCAATAAGAAAGGTGTGTTGACTCGATTCATTTCAACTCCGGCGTCATAACCTTTATATAATGCAAATAAAAGAGACATCTGTCTTAAAAATAAATGTCGACTCTATATATATAAATTTGGCAATGACATTTGACATTACCATCTGATTGTATAATTTTCTACACGAAAAATTGCTTCTTCATTTCATCTTTTTAAAAGTGTTAAAATTTACATTAATTTATATGCATACAATTCAAATAAATCACGCAGAAAGTTATTCTACTTTACCTTAGTGAGAATTCATTTTTTACCACGAATACGAAAAATAAGAAATAGATTATTATTATGATTATAATTATGATAATACTAAAATAAATAACGATACATTTTTGCCGACAATATTCAATATTATTACTGCAATATTTCTCATTTAAGAAAAAGCATTACATGCTTTTAATTTATAATTAATGCTTTTCTAATTATGAAATTATTTTGAAATATAAGTATATCAAAATAACAGTATATTAAATATATAATAAATAATATTTGTAAAACAGTTCTGTTTATATGAAGTATAATTAGAAAACGCCATTAGAAAGTGGAATTAAATTATAACATAAAAAAATAATATTAAACATAACAAGAGTTTTAAGTAAATATTTATAATAATATATATTAAACAAAATAATATTGTATATTGTAAATTAATTATACTAACAACAATTTATATAAAAGAATTCTTTATGTATGAAATATGTAGTAGTGAAGATTAAATTTTATTAATTATAGCAACCACTTACTAGCGAAATAATTAACATCTTTAAGCATAATAATTTAAAGGATAATTTTATGCTAGGATTAGTCTTGATACATAGTGCATTATTTAAATAATTAGATTTCAAATAGTGTCACGCTTTAGTACAATACTGTGCTCAAACGTAATGTTAAAGTTTATGCGCTTTTATAATAATACACATTTTGAATTAAATCTTTAGTGTCGCATTCATTATATTTTAAAATATGAAAACCATTTTCGTGTACTTAAGTTTATTTAAGAAATGAATAATGTGTTTACGAGGTTAACAATTCATTAACGACTCATTAATCAGAAGACAGTTTAACGAAAGTGAAAACTCTAATTATATTATTAATTCTTGACAACTTTATCACTCTATAAAAATGATTATATAATAAAAATGATTTTATTTGAAATGTTAAAGTATATATATACATACATTCATATATACATATGAAATCAATAATATAAAAATATTAATTTTGTTAATTATAGAACTATTTAAGTAAAATTAATTAAAAATAAAGGAAATTGTATAGTATCTTTTTGCTTGGTGTAGAAATATTATAGATTCAATATAGTTAAATCATCAAATCTTAATAACTTATACAACATCACTGTATATTGTATACAAGATATAAGGATTATTAAATTACTGTCAAATAATTGATTTCAGAATAAAATTTATTTTCTATTTCTGTTTAATTGATTATATACTTCGATTACTCTTCAATCCTCCAAGTTAATTAAAACAAAATACAACGTGTAGAGGGAACAAACTAATAAGTTTTGCAGTAATTAATTAATTAAATAATGAATAAATACTATTGAAGTTAAAGTTAAAATCTAATTACTGAAATAAAATACTATTAGTAAATAAAAAATATTAACATTAAATATTTATTACACTTAACGTCAACTTGATTCTTTGCACATTTTTTTGTTATCATAATACATTATTTGGATAACCGTTCAGAATTATTGATTCGGAGACATAATATCCCGTAAAAAATATCTACGAAAATATGCACGTATTCATGAATTCGTATGCATACATATGTAAGCATTAACATATATGAACCAATATATACTAACAAATTATTCTACACCACTGTAGTTGTCACAATATTTCCCGTATGATTGTTAGATTCAAATCGAACGTATTTCTTTCTTTCTTTCTAAAATATAAGTATTTATATCATGATGATAGATCTCTTAAATTAATACTATCGAAGAAAAAAATGAATATACATTTATCATTATAGGTTTATTATATATATTATATATAAGCAAAACATATACTTCATTCCAAACACGTCTTTTTATATTGTACATGTTATTATTTTTTAATTGTATAAATTGGGACACATAATTATCCGTGTGTTATAACATTATTCGTCGCGCATTCCAGTGTCCATGCATCCAAATATACTGATGCAGTCTAGGTTGTAAAGCATATCAAGTATACGCTCACACAGACATCATCAATTTCTGAAGAAATATTCCAGTTAACGTTGAATTAATCTGAAGTAATTGGACAGGTTTCACGTCTCTATTTAGTAATGCATACATCATCCTGATGCATAAAGGGGGCTGATGCAGGACAAACTGCGGTTCGCGAGACACGTTATTGCCAACATTCCATGCACGCCGTCCCGGTTGGGTAGATGCCCGTGTCACGAAGGGAGCGTGGAATATGTTTTACGGTTTACACGAAAATTCGCACACATCAGTTCGTCTCCTCGTACGAATCATGATTTTAACCTCGACCGCAAGCCCCTAAACGAAACGTCTAGTTTCATAAATATGACTACCGGAAATACAAGCAGCCGAACACACCAAACAAAAAAGTGTATCGAATTTCTTCGCATTCCTTTTTCTTTTTTTTTGCCCTTCTCGGGGTAGTCGCACGGAAAAACCTTGCAGGCAATATTTGCTGGCTACGTTTTCGAGAGCTTTCTGCAAAAATGCCTCGATTAATGTTTCTTGTTGTTAACAATTTACGAGCTATGTTAAACTGTTTGTTGGAGAATAAATAACCGGCAAGAGGGGTGGGACTTTCTGATATCGCGAAAAATTCGCTTCTTTGGAATTAATACATGTTTTGCGAGTTTTGCAGCGAATCGACAGGCGTGTGTAATACTCGATTCATGTGGACACACAGACGTACGAGAATTGCCAATCATCGGACTTGGGTTGTTAAATAACGTTTGGTATAGTTATGGATTTTAATGCGCAAAATTGACACGTCGTATTTAATCGGTTGCTCGAAAAATATATTATATAGAAAAATAAAAGTAAAGAAGAAATATGAGTTTTTGAAAATTTTCCGTTAATGTTCAAATGTGAACAATTGCTTTTGTTGAAAAGATTATAATAGTTATTTATAGTAGAATTTTTTGAAAAAATTGTATAAGTTGCAATAACTAATATAAATATATATATATATATATATATATATATAGTGAAATTACTGAAATTACAAGAAGTTTAATAGAATTAACTTAGTATCAAAATAAATCATATAATTATTATTATGTATAAATTGGTTAAAAAAATTAAGATTTATGTATTCTGTTGGAATACATCATTTTTAATTTTACATATTTCCGGGATTCTTTATATCTGCTTTAAAAGGCTATTATAATGGAACTTCTATTAACATCAACTTTATTTATAAAATACTTACGTTGTAAAATTAAAATTGTAATTGGCTCATAGTTATAAACGAAATACAATCTTATTAAAATAACCACGAAAATGAATTTGGTTTTAATGCGAAGTAAAAGTTATGAAAGTTAGTATACATATATATTGATGTTAAATTAATTTTCTCCATATTCAGATAGGTTATTGATAGCTTTAAGTTAATAATTTAACTTTATTAAGTTGAATGTAAAGATTAATAACTGTTAATAAGATAATATTTGTATGATTTAATAAGGAATTTTAAACTAATAGTGATGTATACATTAAAATTCATGAAATATATAAAATAAAATGTCGTAATGTGGAAATACAATATAAGTTGATTCATTATATAACTTATATATCTTTCGAAATTACATCGAATCTAAAAATAACGAAGATGCTTTTACGCTATTATGTTACATTAGAAGACTTTTTTCTCATTAGTCTGTCTACATGATAAATTAAAATTGGAAATGTCATTATTCAGTAATATCTGAAATTATATTCCATCATTTACCATAAATAAATCGTGTTCGAAATTATCTGAAATTTTGTTAACGTTTTCAAAGGTATTAATAAAACGCATTCAATGCTGAAAAATTATAAAAAACATAACAAAATGTTATAACACTAGTGTTGTATGAATAATTTTATAGTCTTTATATTTCAATTATTTTGCAGTTCGGTTTTTAATTAATACAATCTTTTTACAGTCTTGAATATTTTCAACATTATAATCATTTAATTTGCATGTTTATATTCCACATGCATTTTATTCAAAATGAATTGTAGTACAAGAAAAAATTAAATTTCAAGATGATAACTATTAAATGATAGGAATTAAAATTTTTTGTACTCTCTTACTTATGCTAATTCATTGCAACTTTAAAAACTCTTTGGATAATAAAATGCTTTTACGAACATATTAAACATATTAATAATTTAATATCTTTTTTATTCAAATATTTTCAGTTCCTCCCAATATCAAAATCATGTCAACGTATCATATTATTAAAGAACTATTTTCTGTATCAAGTAATACATCAATTAATGATAAGTAAAATATATTATTTTCTATATACAGAATATAGATATTATATCTTAAAAGCAAATTTTGATTTATTTAAAAAATTAGTTACTTTATTATTATCATTTATCCAATATTCACAGGAAATATAATCTTACTTTAACGTATAACAACATAATGCCCTTAAAACATTCTCATCACCAAAACGTCGCATCAATAGTATCAATCAATTTGTTAAGCCGAATATCGGCAAGAAATGAATAGTTGTATACTCAACGAATACTGTATAACGCCGATATCACTTATTGAATTTCGCATTTGAAAACAGATTAGTTTTCAATGTGCAAATCACTTATAAGCGTCGGAGAAACGGAAACGATTGTTCAATCAATAATATAAGGCAATTCAGCGTTGTTTAAGCAATATGCATTTAATTCATCGCTTCGTTGGCGAGGCTACAAAAATCAATTGTTCCATCGAAAAAGTCAGTTATATTTTATTATTTATAGCCGATGATCCGTCAATAATTAATAAAGAAGCAATATTTTTTGACAAATATTGCAATAAATATTAATACTCCATTATCTAGATGGTTGCTTTTTTGCTCTGCTTATTTTGAGTATTGGAGGCATCCGGGGATATTCGTCTTACCAAGATTGTATAAAAAAGTGAAATAAATTTGAATTATAATGAGTATGGCGATAAAAAGTCGAATATATTCGAGATTTTGCTCAATAAATCTTGAATTAACTTTCCGCCATTAAACCAGAAACTGATTGTCGTAAATCGTGGATTGTAAAATTTTTTGACGATATTCATTGCACCAAACGCATGCTTATACTACTGAAACTCGATACAAATCAGTAGAAATAATGAAATTTAAAGACAATTTCATGTAAACACTTTAATAGATTGCTCTGATACTAAATTCTAATGAAACGAGAAGTATATTCAGTGACATTATACTTGTTCGTGACATTATATATAAATTAGTGTTCGTATAGTCAATAATTTTCATATAAAAATATCATATATTATCCATAAAAAATTCAAATTAATGCCAGATGTTCTTGGTTCTTTATTAAAAATTCATCAGACCAAAAAATTCGGTCAATTTTGCAAATGAAACTTGATTATCAGAAAGCATTTTTAAAATAAAAATCACGAGACAGTCAAACAAGCGTCATATAAAATTTCAAAGATAATTATTTGCCGTATATAATATCATAAGTAATTATGATTTCATTGGTTCGATTTTACAAACCATTGGTAATTTATTCGTATCGAAAGTTCATCACATTTGTCGTTAATTTGTAATAAAAATTTAAAATTTAATTTCGAATTGTTATGGAATGTTCATTAGACGTTTGCGCCTACAAAAAGGTCGCACTAACGAGTGCTAAATATAAACAGCACGCGATAATCATGATTTCTAAATGAACGTTTTCCGTGGAAGTTCTCTCCCGACTCAGAGTGAAAATTCACTATCCTGTTCCCTGATGAACTCTTGTTCGTCTCAAAATGAAGGGATATTTCGCTATTTCATCAGCTGTTTCGTGTACTCGTTCGTTCGTGCGATCCTTTATGCTGCACGAGTCCTTACATCCATATCTTATGTCCTGGCTGTAGATACGTGCGCTGTATAGAGCGCGCAAGTATGCAACTACCTATTATACGTTACAAGAGCAATATACGAGCCTTCTCAAAGCAACGTCGCGCCGGCCCAAAGTAGTCAGACATATTTACAGTCAGACGGGGCATTTGGTGCAGGCTTTACTGATCCCGAGAGCCTCATATCGATCTGCTCTCTTTGTCTCGCACAGTCTACTCTTTTCCTCGCTGACTACCATTGACCGCTTACGATATTCCGTACTATCAGAAACACTTATTAAATATTCTTTTACGTGACTATCTGCGTCTGAGACGTGTTGTGCCATGTGGAATATTTGAGTCGATGATTCTTCCATAATCGTGACAACACGTTTTGCCGGAATTTCTCGTTCCTTTGCAGAAATTCTCGGGAAAAGCTGATCATGCAAGTAGTTTTTGGAAGTTTTGATTGAAGCGAGAGATAAAGCAAATGATGGTTGTCATGATAGAAAAATGGAGAAAAGGTTTAAGACGATAGGTCATAGGGTGTCTTCGTGTATTCCGGGAAATAAAACGTTAAGAAGAAAAATAAGAACTCACATTTGGACTATTAATTGTATTGCATCCTTTCTATATTTTAATCTTGACGTAATATATCGTCAACGTGTACTATTAACATTTCATAATTCTCGAATCAAAAGAATGGCTAAAATAATTTCAATCAAATTTTATTCATAGTAATTTTGAATTTTTAATATTGTTTCAAATTATACGTTATTTACGATGAACGTTTTAATGTTAAATGGTCGAAATTCTCTCGATTAGTTCATGTATGATCTAAATTGTTTAAATATTGAAACAAAGACATGCTTAACTTTGAAAGAAATGTTTTAATACAGTCGTATCGTTAATGAATAAATATTCTTCGAATGTTCGCCTGGAAAATTTAGTATAGTGTAAACACTTTTTTGTAATATTAAATTTTTAATATATCTCATATCTTGATTCAAACAGCGCTCATACGCTCATAGTAGATGTTTAAATTTTCTATGAATAATCGCGAAAAAAGGGAAAAAACGAAAACGATTGTCTGAAGAGGCACTACGAGATTTTGATGAAACGCACTTCTGCCTGAGCCATGGATTGCAATTTAAATTTTTTGATAAAACGCTAAGCGATGGAAGTTGTGATCCCACAAGCTGCGATACTGAGTATTAGTCACAGTAGTTTTGTAAAAAAGCGTGTTGAGAATGATCGGTGCTTCTTTCTTGTTCTCGTACAGTCGTTAAGTAAAAATAGAAAAGAAAAGAAACGGCATACAGAAGGAACAAAATAACGAATTGAAGAAGTGGAGTATCTCTAGTCTGAGTGTTTTTTCAGTTTCGGCTTGATGAAAAACTTTATTTGAGTTACATGTAATAACCGCGCTTTTAATTAAAAATACGTAGGCAATCAGAATTACACATTTATTTACAATGTAAAAAACTCTAATATTGATTTTTGGTGTTAAAAAGATATTTCTGAGGTTTTATTAGGTTAATGCTTATTATAATTTTAATTATTCAATATTCTATTCTGTTTCTACTAATTTACTATGATTATTGGTACTTTATAATAATAATAGTAATTATATGAATATTTAAAAATAATCTTTTTATTTTTTTTTAACGACATTAATCATATTACTACTGATTTTTTTCTCAACTAATTAGTGATATACATATATTTTGAAAAATCAGTTATATTTATGCATATAATTGTATAACTTCCATTTCAAAATATACATGCGAAATGGAAACGAAACATAATGTTATTAATAATATTACCTGTGATATATGTCTTACATATATAATCTTGTAAGTTAATTAATAAATAATTGCTCATTATTAGTAAAATAAATAATGTTATTTTTGTTTTTAATGCATCGTTAACGAATAAAGTATTTACTTTTTCAATATACGTTCAACAAATGATTAATATGAAAATAAATTTCTGAATTAATAAATAATATAAGTTACAATGATTAAAAAGAATTAATAAATTCTTGCAATAATCATCAACATTTATTAATATAATTATGTTATTAAAACTTAGTTATTTAAGGAACTCTTAACAAAAACGCTTAAAAAACTATTTTTTTTAGAAATTTGTAATGAACTCACAAATTTCTGAATATAAAAGATTATTAATATTTTAAGAGCACTTCGTGTTGAAGATGTGCTGACAAGGGTTAGTAACTGCGATTAGTATGTAAAATTTGAAGAATTATATTATCTAATTTATACCTGTTTATAGTGAAAAAACTTGAATAATAATTTTATTTTTTTCAGTGGATTAAACGTTATAATTAATTATATTTCGAAATAATATATCTATAAATTCACAAGCTGAATCTTGAAGTATATAATGTTTTTATATGTTTTCATTCTATTTTATTATTTCTATTTTACTATAAAGAATAGATATACTATATAATTTACATTTTAACATGTTTTATTTATTAAGCTCAAAATTTACTTTTGTAAATTGATTAAAAAAACTTGAAAGTCTAAAAAAAATTTTAAATAAACGCTTTTCCAGTAATTATTCCAAAATTAATGTCCAGCTTGTGTATATAAACCATATATTAAAAATATTTTTGGCTCCAAAAGAGTACTACTTACGCAAAAATAGGATACACATTTTAGTGAAATATATGATGACAGAATAAATAGTAGTCCCACCATTAATCAATTTCCGCAGTGCAATTCCACGATTTGTTTTCAATCCGTCCGAGCTAATTACGAAACGCAAAACAGGAGGGCTTATACAAGAGTAACATTTCACTTTTTCATCGAAGTGAAAGCACAGTTCGCTTGCGCTCCGAACGGAAGTAAAGCGAGAAATATTAAAACAATTCGAGACAGCGTTCATAATGCACGATGAGAGTGAACATTCAAATTACTGTAATTAACAAATGCAACCCTACAGTGAGTGAGAGAGACTACTAGCAACGAGAAAGTATATGCACTCACAAAGCTGGACAACGGCATGTTTTCCAAAGCCGGACTTATAACTCCAATTGTGAACTATAGATACAAAAGTGCCGTTTGTGATGATGTTCCAATAGAAAATTCCACGTGAGATCTCGATACAAAATGTAAACTACCGTAAAACTAATGGAAATATTAAAGATTTCATTTCCAATATCCGTTTAAAAAATAAGTATAATTGGATACATGTTTATACCACGAAAGTTAATGACTTTGTTAATACTTGTGCAATTTTAAGCAAAAAAAGGACACATATATAAAATTATCATACTCGTAGCTATTTCTTGATATTACTTGAAAAATACTAAATAAATGATGTGAATATTTTATATATAAATTATAAAATTTGCGACATAAAAGTTAAATAGATAAATTAAAAAAATCTACAATAACATTATTTCATTAGTTTTGATATTGTAAAGTTATAAGTTATTGACATTTTCAATTTGACATATATATATTATTTACGTTTAGATAAAACAAAATAATTATTATTTCGTGCAAACATAAATTTTATATATTCTCTGTAAACAAGTTAAAAATTATTCGTACGAACGTCGACAAATTAATTTTTTTAAAATGTTTAACTTTGCTTTACTATCCGATGAATGATACAAGTGTTTTAATACACAATTTTATAATTTTTTGCATGTAATAGCGGTTTTAATTTTTTACTTTTATCACTGTTTACAAAACTATTTCCAATTTAAAATGTTTCATTTCGACTTTTTATGATTGTGTTTACTCAGTATCAATTTTCCTTCTTATTGCATTGCAAAATTTTCAATTTTATTCCCTTATTTTATTTCAGTATACAGTCAACAAAAATTCCATAAATTATTATTTATACAGTATTTTATATGTGATGAATTTAAAATAATATCTACACGGAGAAAAATATTTAGGACATTTTACTATAAAATAAAGCAAATGTAACCTACACTGTCCAAACCTTCAATTTCTCTTATAATTTATAGTAAAAATGTACGAAAAAAATAATATTCTCATGTTGTTTATAGTACATTTTTACTATAATTTGTGAGGCAAATTGAAAGTTTTCACAGTGTATAATACAATTGCTTTATTTTATAGTAAACTTTCTTAGATTATTTTTCTCCGTGTACTTTATTATTACAAAGGATTAAAATATATAGCAAATATATAATTGTTTATATATCAAAGATGATAAGATTGTATATGATTAAATATATATTATAGTAAAACTTATATATGTTATTATATATTACGTTATATTATACAAAAATGAATTTCAAATAATATTTCAATTAGATATTACGTATATATACATATCTATGAATTGAATCAATTTTATTATAACATATATGAAATATATTTTAACACACACTTGTGTTACAAATATTATAATAAAATAAAATTTTACTAAAAATAGCATGCATGGAACTAATTTTCTGGATTAACAAAACGTTTTTTCGGGTTCTACATCGCCGTTTTTGTTCAACGATTATTAATCGTGCATGTAACGTAATCTCTGAGAGTTATCGACTGATCCTCGACCGACCGCACTATCCAACAATCCGATCGTACGGTAACCCAGCTTTAATCGAATCCGCATTTTAATTTTGTGTAGTTAAATTTAACATTTTATATCTTGAATTTTCGTCTATTCTCGTACTTCAATATATATATAAACTTTTCCAAATAAGATGATGCATATCCACTGATTAATGTCAATATAAGCAAATATATACATTTAAATTTATATGTATAACTGTTTAAGTGATAACTTGAATATTTCTTATATTCTACAATAATTTATGTTTACAACAATATTATATTAAAATATAATTACTTTGAGGTGTATAATAATTTTCTTTTTATTTCGTCTTTAATATTAGTATACAAAATAAGTAGTAATAAAATATATATCTAATAATTAATATATATAAATCTAGTATATCTCTAGAATATATATTTTGCTTACAATAAAAGGTAAGTTTTATCTATTATGTATCACATTTTATTGCGATCTAAATATACAGGTTTTATATAAAGCACGACGTGATGGGTTTCTTGTTCCATTAGCTTATTACTAGGAACTAAGAAAAAAATAAAATTCTTCTTTCAAAGTAATAAATTATACAAGTATTCATTTATAACTTCTACTGCTTTTGTCTGGTTTATTTGATGTAGTTTTAATAAATTGTCGTGTTAAAAACAAATATATAAATTATCAATTATTAGCAGTTTATATATATTATTTATACAATTATTTAAATGCACGAAATTGATTGTAGACATTAAACAATGCATTTATAATTCATAATTATGAATTGGTAATTCGGAAAATTGCAAACCTGTCAATATTTTTGAAGACTAGAGAAGTAATGAATAATAAAATATATAATATATTATTTACATTTTATGTAGTTTACATGAAATGTTTGGTTTTATAATAATGATTATGATGAATCGTAACAAAATTTCAATTTTAAATGTATATTAACACCAAACTGTAATGGTATTAACTTCATATATATAAATTTTAACTATTAAAGTAATTTTAAATAAATAAAAATATACATTTATTTTTATTAAAAAAATAAAAAAAAATGTATTCAAAACATTTTTTATATAAACTGAATCCTAAATTGACTAAAATAATATACAGTCTGTAATTATAAATATTATAAGACCTCATATAATGCAATTTTGTTGCAAAATTAATCATGTTAAATATTTTTAATATATTAAAATAAATATTTTTGAAACTTTAGAAAATATTACTATAAACATATAATAAGATGTGAATAATTTATAAGTTTTGAGTGTGTGATACATTATAGCTTTTATTATCAAACCATATTATTCTGAAAATATTTTTATGGAACATTTTGAATAATAATAACTTAATAACAACATACTGTAAGAAATTAGAATAAGCTATAAAGAAAGTATTATCAGAAATAGAATTATCATTTTGTTGCGTTTACAATTAATAGATATTTAAATTAAATGTATTAGATTAAATTTATGCTAATGAATGTATACGGAATAAACATAATAAATCTAAGAAAATATTTGTATAATATATATTTATGTGTAAAACATAAATAATTATGATTTACAATATAAGGTTTTTGACTAGAAATTTTAATTTCTTTAATTTCATAAAATGAATTTTAGAATTTTATTTAAACAAATTTAACAAAATTTATGATGATGTAATATATAATAATAATTATATACCGCACACCTATGTTAAAATTGAACATTGCGGTATATATTTTGCGGAAGAACATTATATATATGAAGCTCATAATATATCAATATGTATTGTATTATGTTGTATTTAACGCGATAGTAATGTATTTAATAAGCGAACGTTTAATATCAAACTATTGACAAAAACTGTTTTATCTACTTAACTATAAGCTTCTGTTTGTGCGACTAATTTGTTTAGTCCATGTAACCGCGTCTTTTGACTTATGAAACTGCATTAGTTATTAACGTAACTTAATCATTTTACTTACGCCAATCGAGTCTTGTTGGCGTAATTAAATCATTTTGTTAGCATCAACAAATTATTGCATAAATCTGATTATAAACAATGATGGATACATCTTTGAAATTACAGTTCCTTTCACGAATACGTAAAGAAAGTCAAAAAAAAACAATATTGTCAAATCATTATTTATAATCAAATTAAATTATTTGAACGAGTATATTTCTATAATCATTTGTGTCCGTTAATAATTATATAATAAACAAACATCGTAATCAAAATGTATAATTATCACACAAAATCGAAGTTACTATACGATCACATTTTGACAAGTAATATGTTAATATATTATATAATCATTCATAAAATCGTTCTTCTCTTCATTCATTACGCAAAACTCTATTATTCGATACGTATTTACTTTACTTTTGTCAACGAAAAATGTTCGAAAATAATACGAAACGAGAAACAAAACGACAAAACTCTTTTTAACAATAAACGATAAAATATAAAATAACATCAAATTGATAAACATTTTACAAGCTACAATATTTTCTTTCACATAATTCATAACTGACGCAATAGTAAAACAAGCTCGAGAAAAGCATAGTTGCATAAATCAGACCCGACTAAAATTATGGATTAAAAGTGTATAAAAGTAGGAATCGGGGATTGTCAAAGAAGTTTTAATTATAAAAATTGTTTTAGAAACCGAAAAAAAACTATTCGAAAAGTTCATTTCAGACGCTTGAAATCAAATTCCGAACGTTTAATTTTTCGAACATTAAACTATATAGGTTGACCTAACTCGCAGCGATTGTATTCGAAAGATAACGTTATCTGTTCCAAAATATCTAAAAGTCGGGGTATTATCTGTCTCGAGTTTCCCGATTTGCGATTGAAATAGCGGATGGTCGGATTTACGCCTAGCGCCAAACTTTTGTTAAGTCCGGCTTTACGTTATCCTCGGTGGCACATGGCAGCGCCCGCAGTAGTCCTGGCGTTTCGATTGTCGGCACTATCGTTATCGCGAATGTGACTTATTTATTTGCCGCCATCCTTTCTCTTTTCCTTTGGATCGCGCGGAATATTCTCGTATTCTCCTTTGTCTCATCCTCGGGTTCTCGAATTCCGGCTTTGGTTTTGGTCTTGCTTCAAACAAAAGCAGAACGAGCGCGACCCGTACGATTCCACACTTAAACCGTTCGCCGTGGATAATCAGACGTCTATAGAATACAAACAACGACTACTTATTAGGACAAGAACGACCCATCGGCCGCTGATTGAACGGCTCTTTCTTTTCCACCGAACATTAGACCTACGTTCTCTAGGTCCATCCGCGTGGTCTCGATATCTCCACGGCAAATATTGTGCAATGCCATGGAACGAACTCTGGACGTCGTGCAAGAAATAACAAATAATTAAGTTAAGATATATAAGAAATTAATTCTTTGACTTCTGGTGCTAAGTTGAGAACCATTCATTGCTCTAATGGACAATTTAATACGATAATTGGTTCTATTTCGCTGTATTTCTTTGAGCTCTTTTTATTAACGAAGAAAGCCATTTTATTTAAATACGTTTATTACTGGCGATAAAAAAGTTTAGTATTTCTTCTGTTTGTAAGTAACACGTCGCGTAATAAAGATAATAGTGTCGTGAAATTAATTAAAGCATTTTGTATGTATAATATATAATTTACATGTATTTAAATTATGTAGTTTATGTTTGTTGTAATAATTAATATTAATTTAGTTATACGTCGAGTTGAGATAAAGACCCATGTAGAAATTGACAACTGACCCAATACTGTCCCAACGTCGGTACCGGCATCGGCTGTACTGGCAACTGTACCGATTCAGTTGATTTCCAATACCGAGCCAGTACTGAAATGTAACGCCGGCTGAAGTATGACCCATTATCTATACAATATAGATTCTGTGCTGGCTACGTCAGGCTTTTTAATGGCGCAATGCTGGTAAATTAATAAATTTGTATTTGTAAAAATTTAAAAAAAAACATTATAGGACAGATTTATATATATATATATTTATATTAATTAATTTAATTTTTTTTTCCCGGGAATCGAACTTAAGTGCCAGATGTTTTGTCCCCAAACTACTGCCTTTCATGTCAATACTGATATTATAATACTATTTAAGTACACAGTAATTTACCGTTGAAAATAAGCATTGGGCCAGTAGTGGACTAATAATGGTTAATATTATTTATACAAAAGACACCAGTAGTTAAACGATACTGGGCCAGTATTGAACCAAAGTCATGCAATACCATGCATTTATTTGTAAAACAGTACTGGGAAATCATTGTTTTGATTTCGGCTTAAGAAAATGACCAGTATTGGTGCGCATCTGTTTAATAAATGGCACCAGTTGTCAAACGATACTGTGCCAGTATTGAATCGAAGTCAGACAATACCATAATGTTTACTTGTAAACCAACACGGGCACATTACTGTTACGGTCGTGGCTGTAATGTGTGTAAAACGACCATAGTGTCATTGTTCGTATAATAACCACTGATTATCGTTAGCCGCAGACTATGCAGTATCGGCCTTTAACCGGTTTGCCATACTTCGGCTGCCAATACCGCGCCAGTATTGGGCCGTATTGTCAACTCCGGCAATTTCTACATGGGGAATGGAGTCATTTTTTGAATAATATGTATAAAATAATGATGAATATAATTTATTGTTCCATATTAATTATGAATTAATCAGTTAAGACCAGACCGTGCAAAATATTCGTTATTAAACGTTTTTCGTTAAATCGAACAGTTAAGAAATTTTGTATAATATTATATAATTATTACACAAATTAATGTGTACTCTGTGACATGTCCCAAGTCAAAACATAGTTTTAAAGCAAACGTATAAAAACACGATTGTAAAATACAACGACAAACGTTACAAGCCTGGGATAATAAGGTACGAGCATCTAACGCAGAAACATAATACAGGTTCGAGATGTGGTTGCAAGTTAACAGTCGATAAAATTCAAAATATACATTCGATTATTCGACACAACATATTCTGCGATTTTAGGTATAGTAAAATGCTCCTAACGATACTATATCTGTATATGTTATTTATTTTTATTATTTTCCGTTACTATCTAATTCGTGGACTAGATTATTTAATGGTATTTCGATAAATAAAATAGATATCGAATAAAGTAAACCTTCTTTAATTTAAATTAAATTACAATAAGTTTTTTACTTTTTTATATTTATTACTTAATTTGTACATTAGAAAAAAGTCGTCAAAATTTACTATACGTAAGATAATAGGTAGTTATAAAAACTATGAATTCTATTATTTTTTATTATTTTCTACAATAATGAATTCTATTATTAGCAATATGGTATAAAATTGATTAAAATATAAAGGACTTTTTTTATTTCAAACATTTTTCTCGATATATACAATGACATAAAACAGAAGAAAATAATTAATTTGAATTTACCGAATTCCAACCTACAATATATAATAATTATTTTGACCCATTTTTAAGTCACTTTGATATATATAATTCATTTATTATTAAATTATAGTAATTAAATACTGAAGAAGAACAATATAACCATTATGTTACAAGTCAGATTTTTGATATTAAAATAAATTTAAAAATCATTTTATTTTAAAAATATGACATTTTAGATACTAATTATTGCTTTTCTCATTATAACATTTTAGATTACATTACAATTCGATTGAATCTATAACATGATCGATGCTGAAATATGATATTCATGTGTAATACATGTATATAATCAGTAAAATATTAAGTAGATTAAAGTATACTAAAATGTATCATCCGTTTATATCCCGCAATCACTTTAGAATTACTTTTACCAAAATACAAATTTATTTAACAAAAAGCCATATTCATTCTATATCGGTTATTTTAAAGTAATCTGCGCAAACTTCGAAATGCAAACGCTGCTGTAGAACCAACTTAACCTTCTAACCTTGTTCCCCTTTATAGCCAAAGTAAATAAAAAAAGCCTTATAATGAAACAGAAATAGAGTTAAAAACAAAGAGAAAACTGCACAGAGATAGAAAGAGAAGTAGAGAATGTAAAAAAAGGAATGCTTTGATATAAAAATGCTCCAAACAAGTTTAGATGGTTTAGAAATTCATTGCTTCTATTCCCTCACAATTTTTCAGGCTTATTTAAAATTCAAATATATATTCAATATAAAACTATGTATATATATGCAAATAAAATTGTTTATTACATTTTAAAATGATTGTTTACGAAGTTCGAAAATATTTATACTAACTAGATTTTTGTTCAGGATTTACGATCGTCGATAACGTCATCATTAAATTCATATTGGTCTTAATGAATAACAAACAAGTAAACATTAACTAATGCTTCTCCAATACATATATATATATATATATATATAAATGTATTTAAAATGTTCTTTTTGCATATGGTTTGCGTAATTAAGTTTGTACGTAGTTCTTTTATAAGGCAAACTACTTTATCAAATTTAATTCTACCATATTTACAGGATTAACTCTCGCAGGATTATCGTACAATATGAATTATCCAAGGACCTAAATGCAGCACGAGTTGTTCGGCACTTTCTCGTCTACAGACGTACGGTAGCAGTTGATTTCTGTTGGTAGAACGTCTATCATGTTTAGACAACGTTTCATTTTGAAGTGCCCATCTACAACAGTGCTGATACATATTGCGCAGAATGCCTCTGACGGACTCCAGACAATTTCGAAACCACGATTACCTTTTGACAAGAGAAGAAAGGGATGGATAAAGTTGACTCTCAGGAGCCCAGATTAAGATAATTTACTTCGAGATATTAATCTACGTGGATTGAAAATACTTTTCAAAAGACTTTCATCAACATTTAACCAATCAAACAAATATAATTTAGAAAGATCTGTTTGCATTTAATCATTCAATTTTTTGTATTTTGATTCCAGAAAATGTCAAATTTAGACAATACATATATAATCTCTCCCCCATTGAAAATTATTCATTTTGGATTTATTTTGAACGTAACCTTCGTATTTTAAATGATTAATTGTGTCAGCTCCACAGGTCATATGTATCCTGTAAGTTAATTGATTTGGTTTAATTAATTAGCATTACTTTATTCTAAGAAATTAATAAAATAAAATGATATATATACATAGATTATTAATACAGTAAATGCCCTCTAAATAATAATTTAAATAGAACCAAAGTCGCCATGTTTCAGTTCTTCAATATAGAATATCAACACATTTATTGATAATATTTACGTTTGTAGATATATTAATATCATTGTAAACTGTGTGTTTAACTATTTCTGAACCATGTATCCAGGTCGCGTAGAACGATGGCTTGCAGCCACCAAATTGGAACTTCCTGGGCGATCGTGCGGTTAATGGGGACCATCCTAAATTTCGGGGGCATTTCACGGATTAATGACGGATGAGTTATTCATGACATTTTCCCACGTTCAGGCGTAATCTCATTCTATATTCCGCGATTAAACTTCGACGTCGTCGATAGACGATTTCACGGGTTACGAAATTGCGATCTATTGGCTGATTTTCCTTGGGTTAAATGTAGCGACCGGGAATTATTCGGCGCTCTTTTACGAGCCCGGAATCTTGAGTTGCCATTCCGAGGCAAATGTGCCGGTGACGATTATACAAATGGCTCGAACGAATTTTTGGAAAGCTTTATCGCGGTAATGAAAAACGTGTTATAAGAGGTAACACATTGCTTCTACTCTTTTCAGAGCCTCGTTCAACCCGGAATATTTGATAATGTAACAATTAGTGTGCACGGAGTAAACCAATATATGAGCTAAGGAATACTAACTACGTAACATTGATTAACTGACGTGTATTATTGTAAATTCCCTTTTATGCGTCTTCCATTCAATTAACTTCAATGATTATTTTCCAGATCGTATTTTAACGATTCAACGAAAAATAATAAGAATAAGAATAATTTTAAAATATAATTATTATAATATATAAAATATGGATTAGAACTTATTAAATTAAAACATACATAATATGATTGAGTAAGAGATTGTATTAAATTATAATTATATTTAAATATATACAAAATTTACTATTAATATAAACAGAAAATTTTTTATATACACGTAATTTTGTTTAATCATATCTACAAGGTGTACCGAAGTAATAAATTCTAACCAACCAAAATTTATCTGAAGAAACATAACCTATCATTAATTTCCAATGTTTAAGATCATACCTTTAATTAAAAGAGTAATGTACTAGTGTGTATATATATATATATATATATATATATATCTGGAACTTGAAATTTATCGCGAACAAAGAAATTAAGACTGCGAATGTTCGTAACTGATTAATATTTTGTAAAGATATAGAGATCGTTCAGAATCCTATGTATTAAAATGACTATATTTTATGGTAAAACTAATATAGGTAACGATTTTAGCATATTCATTTTATAGGTTTAAATTGTAATTACTGCAACAAACGTATCATTTATAAGCGTTATCATAAACTATAAATACGATCGGTGTATATTCTTTTAAGAATACGATTTTATAGCGCCGTAAATTGATTCTTCATAAAATAAAACAAAAAGAAAAACATTAATTTTTATATATTAAGGAAAAATTTAGTAAAAATTAGGCAAAAATCTTATCATACATGATATATATTATTACAAGGACTTAAAGAAGAAAACAATTATTTCACAACAAGTCTAAAACAAATCAATATCATGCAAAACCATTATACATTATAATTGATTGACTAAATTAATTATGGGTTGATAATTTATTAAAAAGCATTATTCGGTCAGAAAAATTATTTGTTCAATGTTGCATTGAACTTTCAATTCGAAAAAGACTATTCATTATTCAAAACTATTTTATTCAAGTTCTTGCAAATTACTCGTTACAAACTGATTTACGAACATGCAAAAATAATGTGTGCATTAATTTAATTTACAATTGAAAGGCACTTAGGCAAATGGAGCTCTAAGTGGATTAGACGAGATGTTTACCAAATAACCGATATATTAACGTCATAATAACGCAATAAAAGTGCGCTAATAAGTTTGTGTAATGATAATGTTTATTTTATGAATTAGTTACAAGGTATAAATTGAGTTTTACAAGAATAGAAAGTTCCGATTCCCGTAATGGTATAATGACATCGAATTCAGAAAATCTAATTAGAAAAGTTTTCGAAATGCAATGCTTACAACGATAACTATGTTTCTTCTTGTAAAATATTTTATCGTAGATATGAAAAGCGACATAACCTATTATAACGCGGGTAAATATAAAACCGATCATTCGTTTTTTGTTATATATTTTAGCTTATAAGTAAGAAATTTTTTTGTATTATTTGCCCTAAAGATACAGTGGAAAAGTAATTTCATTATGACATATTTATAACTGTATGAATCTACAGTAACTTATTGATTGCAAGGTACAGAAAAATCAATTTCTAGACTCGGCAATAAAAATAAAATATAATCTATATTTTGAATTAAAGCAAACATTCTATACGATTATAATACTCGTGTATACATTTTTAAGAAACAATATTTAATCATATATAAAAGATTTAGTTTCATACATAATTGATATTGCTTTTTCTAGAATAAATTATTTGATTAAAATATTAAATAAATAATAACCAAAAATAGGTACTAATAACAAACATAATTAATAACAGTAATAAAATGAATCTATACGTTAGATTGCGTTTATAAATAATATAAAATAATAAATAATTTTGTTTATATACATATAAATCAATATGAAAATAAAAAAAAATATAAAAATATAATATTATATAAACGAAACACCATTTATATAAAGATATCTAACGTCAATAATGTATCTATATATTTTTATCGCATATAAAATGAAAGCATATATTTTCAAAATATATTATATTATCATTGTTTTTTCTCGTATAATAATTATTAATATATAATTAATGCTTCATATACATCAAACTATTTGCAATACAATATATATATATATATATATGATGATATATATTCATATTGTATAAAATGATCCCTCAAAATATGTATTTTTTATTCCAACCATTGTTTCCGAGTATTTTTGATTTGTTTTGATAGAAGCATGAAATTAGGAAACCCTGTATATATGTCACCTATGTTTTTTATACACATGTATCGCATATGACATTCAGTAATTCGGTAAAAGAGAACACTTACAGAATAAAGCTGACGTTTTCAAAATGGAATGAAACTATCGAAAAATTGTTCACAAATATTGTTTGTCGAATGCAATAAAATTACATGAATTTACTGGACAAAGTCCTGTTGTATAAATCGTATATGTACTATAGAAAACATTTGCATGAATAAATAGTTAATTCCGGATGTAATCTTATGTTATTTGTACTATTTGTCGTTTGAATTTCGAGTATTGAGTATGACGTTTATATCAAAATACGTATCTATATTAAAGTTGATAGATTCATTTCCAAATTTATTTCTAATTTTGTTTTTATTATACACCGTATTCGTAACAATTGTCATCCAACACACATAACTCGTCAAAATATCCTCATAAGCGCAAGAGTTTATATGTTATTGATAACTGTAAAAGTATTATCGTAAATGCCAATAATTTCAAATTCGTATGTCAAAATCAAAAAAAATTATACTTTATCTACTTGGCTTTTCACAACGAGTATAACTAAAATATTTTTTTCTAATGCATATTTTCAAAAATGTTCTTCATTATTCCATGTAATCCATATATACCTAAAGTTGTATATGGATGCGTATAGAAAATAATAATAATTCAACTATTTGCGCACGGTTTTCATTACTTCGAAAGGACGTTAAAATAAAACAATCTGTTCAGTAAGTAGAGAATTTGTTTGAGTAGAAATCCAGTCGAAAACAAGAGTAACAGTTCCATTAAATGCAAAATTACATTTAACCGACGTTTATGTTCTGCCTGCGTCTCTCTTATCAAACAATTACACGTTACACGTATACCCGACTCGGACTGACGCGCATACTCATCAGAAGGTCTGATGAGCATACGAAATTTACGCACGACAAATTCGCATTTTTCATTTCAATTTCGACGGAATCTCAATGATGCGCGCATCGCAATAGGATATATTTCATAACATCGCAAAAGAAATTCCGCAAAATGTTTCCAACTCGCTGGTGCGCGATTCTTCGTATTCGCGTTGCAACGTCCGACGATGGTATATTCTATAATTCTATTAACTAAATCCGTATGGCATTTTTCATTCTTTAGCAAACAATCGCTGTTACTCGCGTGTATACGCTTTAAAACTGCGAGTTTCGGACAAGCATACTTCTGCACAACAAACAATTAAATTCATTTTTGCATGAAACTGTTGACAACTTAAACTTGTGTAATACACGATAATCCATTATCAATATGTAAGAAAGTATAAGTATATATTTAAATGAATTAAGCATTTGCATGTACGAACAGAATATCAACGAGTTATCCTTGGAGTTACAAAATTGTAAGTTATTGTTCAAAAAGTCTTAATTCTCGTTTCGATAAAAAAAACTAACGATGCACATGTTTTATCAAGAAGAGCGGTTTATATTTAACAAATAAATTCCGCGTTGTCGAGATGTATAAAAGCTTGACATTAAAAAGTAAAACGTTATTTATTAAAAAAGTATAGAAACCAGAATTTTGAATGGTAATGTATAGCTTCTCAAATTTGTACATCAAAAGATGATGAAAAATATTTATTTATTTATAATTATGTAAACTTATTGCAAATGCAAAACGAGAGAATTATTTATGAGAATTAATTTGAGTGAACAAAATTATATTTATTGAGAAAATGTTTATTATGCGAATAAGAATCGTATTGTAAAAATGTTTTCTTTTCAAACTCTTTCTGCGTTTTCGATTTTCTTTTAACAGTTAAATACATGTTTTGTTTTAATTAATTAATTAATTAAATTAATACAAAAGTCTTTATATTGCAAAAACTATTTCTCAACTCAATTACAGCAGACATATTTGCTGTGACTCACTAAGGTCTTAGACGAACCTTTAATTATTCATCGATATTCCATAACTAATATCAGTCGTTATACTTATTCAATCATGCCAATCATAGATTTTGAATGAAAACCGATATCATTGGTATGACATAAATTTATACAAAATAAACTATGTGAGTATTATGCGCATAGTGTTTGTAACTATAACTTATTTATTAAAAAATAATACCATTCAATAACAAGTAATTGTGTCTAACTAAAATCAAATAACTATATCATTGTTCAAAATCTTTGTTCGGACATAGATATTCAAATCACATTTAATTGGACAAAGATAAATTGCTTAATAAAATTGACCGTTATTAATTCATAGTTTGATATAACACTTAAATTTGTGTATAGAACTATTCTTAAAATTATTATGAATTGAAGATCAGGATTTGGAGTAATGGTTTGGGAAATGTGTATGTTTTTTGTCGCCGACAGAGTTGTGCTAGAACCGTCTCGCGTTTTACAGCAATTTAAATTGTTCCAATGTATGGCGTCAAGGGGTTGGTTGCTTAAAGAAAAAAATACCCGAAATTTTGTTCAACCAGAAAGCTCATCTCATCGTGTCTCGTGACGCGGCATCGAGTTTTGCCTAAAACTGATTTGACATGTAAACTTTAAAATCACAATGTAAATTCCATTTGCGCGCAAGAGAAGACCAGAAATCCAAAGCTCACGACTAGAAATGGGGATTTGTGAAAAGCTACGTATACTAAACAGGACGTCGTAAATTTGCAATGAGTTACATAAATCCATGGTGAGGCGTCAACCCGGTAAAATGGTCACTCTCCATCATGTCTCAAGCACGAGGGAAGGAAGGATCGAATACGATTTATCGTAAATCCGATTTCCGAAATATCATCCCCGGGTTGATGCTCTAGTTTCCGGAGGCGACGATTTGCAATAAAAAAGAAGAGAAGAAAGCGAAAAAAGAAAGAGAAAAGTCACAATCGGACAAAAAGTCAACGGTATAATTTACTACTTCACTCTGTGTAAAATGACGTCTTTAAACACTACCGACTTTTGTATATTTCTTGTGAGACAATTTTGGTTTTTATTTGATTTATATGAAACATTTGTTTGATCCAAAATATATCAAATAATAGTTTTTTAAATTTAAATTGTTATAATTTGAGAAAAGAATAAAATAACTGGAGCAATTTAAATTATAATTAGAACTTTACGGGATATTGTAGAACTTTTACGTTGATAGTAACCTGTTTTGCTCAAATCACGTTACTAAAATTAACATGTTTCGATCAATGAAAATACACAATATTTTACTACCTCAATAGTATTGTGTAATGTTCACGATGTAGTACAAACTTGATGAGGTATATACCATAGCTATAATGATGAAATAAATTAAATAAAAATATATCTACATAATTAAACGTAAAAAAATAAAAAACATTCAAATCGTATACGAAAATGATTGTATATAGCTAGTTTAATACACATTATTTTTCTACAGTATAAATATTAAATTCATATTGTACAAATTGAATTCCACAGTTTTTATTATAAAAAGCGTTGTAAAATATTTAATGACTTACGTATTTAAGATATTTATGATATTCAACAGAATTATATTTATTAATATATTTATTAATATATTTATTAAATATAACATATATTTAAAATTAAACTGTTTTAATAATATTAATATTTCTACAGTTTTTTAATGTTTAAATTATTGTTAACATTTTGATAATTCATTTATTATTAATTTTACAATATTTAATAAAAGTTACTTTTTACATTTAAATCCTTTTAAAACGTTTAAATTTTTACATTTAAACTTACATTCAAAAACATGGATTTTAAATCGAGAATTGATGAAAAAGTTTATTTACGTGTAAATAATATATTTTGTACTTATATTTTCGGTCATTTAAGATGTTTATTCAACTTTTAGCCTAATTATTACTTTCAATTCTTATAAAATTGGTTCTATAGTATATATTATAAATCTAAATATGAAGAGTGTCAAATTTAAATTTCGATATAAAATAAGTACTTCAAAAGATATATATGCATCTTGTGAAAAAAATTCACGTTAAACCCTACTATATTCAAACGAGTCATTCACGTATGATGAAATTGAACTACTCTTATCTCTTTAAGGAATGGTATATAGAAATACTTACAAATGCTAAAGTAATCAATTATATTCTTGAAAAATATTATATTATAAGGATCGAGCATAAATTAAGAATAAGAAGAAAATAATAAGAATTGAAGAAAAATGAAAAATTTCATTATCAAACGACAGTAAAAGGTCCTGAAAATATAAAATATATATAAAACGACATATGTATTCTATTACCGATGACGTCGAACCGAATACAATACATCATTGGATATTCATACATTTTTTATATATGTGACAGTAATTTAAACCGATTAAACCATTGAACGAGTGCATATTTTTTTAAAACAATTTTCAACCGGCCTAACACGCTTTCGGTGTACTATTCGGATCAGCATTAAAAATAAGAGTTCCTACATAAATTTTTCATATAACCCACCACCCGGCCGCATAGTGGAGCGGGATAGTTCAATTCCTTTATAAGTGAATTGTTTTTATTGCAAACTGCAAATCAAACTCATGATTTATTTATACATAACCCATTTCTTAAAAAATGTATTTTATTAAGGTCAAAATAAAACGTTCTACATACATAAACTCTGCGTTTAATAATACGTTTTTGTTAACAATATAAAAGTCAACCGAAATAAAAGTGGACCAATAAAGTTTAATTTGATAAATAAATGTAAATAAATATAAATATTTAATAAATGTATATCTTTATACCATAAATTATACCAGTAACATATATGCAAACGTACACCCGCACATTAATGTTTGCATAGACTTTTTATTTTGGATTACCTGCATTATAAATAATAAAAGAATTCAAAGATAAATGAAATGTATCGACATATCAAAGTAATCTATATCTATATATACGTATATATAGAACATAATCGAGTTAAATTAAAAACTAATAAACAAATACGATCGAACTGTAACGATACGTATTATTATTTAAAAATTATTATAGTATACAAATATAGTTGTATTTTTGACATAGTTTTATATATACAGTGTATAATATCATATTATTATTTCGTTACATTCACATACATATTAATGCGAGCAATACATTGGTTCTTAGTCTTTTTGAAATTATATGTCATACCCATCAATTTCCAAATGTTAAAATTTGCAATAGATTATTCATAAAGTTGCATAATAATATTACCAGAATTTATGCATATTTGAAAATGTACCAAATTTAAATGCTGAAAATCAATGCAATTTTGGTTTAAAGTGTGCCGTATATTTGTGATACTGTATGGTATATAATTAATATATAATATCCTACATGAACATATACAAAAATGTCACTATTATAAATCGAATAAAAATTAATAAATAAAATAAACTTAACTCTTATTTTCGGCCTTAAAATACCTCTCGGTAAATTACCATCAAAACGATGTTAAACAAAAGTAAACAAGCAGAACATAAACATAAGAAGTTACGTAGCCATATATATAAGCAATATTTAAAATGTATAAAGTCCAATATCGTATAATTTGTATCGCTACATTTTTCTCGTTGGGTGCATCATCCTAATATATATATATAATTCTGCTGAATTCATTCCATTTTTTATTACATACCTAAATGATAATACACGAAAAATAAATGGAAATAAAATAAAAGTAACTCCGCAGTGTTTTTTCTTTAGTGAAAAGCAAATCAACATTATTTTCAATCCCAAAAACGGAGTCACAATCGCTCTGATGGATCAAAGTTATTTCGTCAGCGAGCAAAACACGCATTTTATCTTCGAAGCACTTTTGAAGGCGTTTTGTTTGCGTTACATTTTACGCTCGACGAAAGCACGAGTCTAAAAAAAGAATCATGCGTTTTACTTAAGCGAGAAAGGAACGCATCTTTTCCATTTCACGCGACGATGTCAAGCGGGCGAGAAAGATCCGCGGAGACCTGACGTTTCGATCGTTTCTCCTGGGACGAGTGGGCTGTCAACTTGCTCGCTCCTCCAAAAGTTTATTGTACCAAGTTCCACAACTCGGATAATCCGACTCTTGTCGCAAAGAGCATTACAACGAAATTAAATATGAATTTTGATATGTTTATTTAACATTAGCGCAACATTTATTCCAGCGTCGATATATTTGCCGTGACATTTTTTCATTTCCTCGCTTGTCGTAAATCAAGCAAAAAAGTTGACCGAAACAACTGATCCGATTGCGCGCAATTTAAAGGGATTTTCGCGTCAACTTTGTGCTGCTTAATTTTTTAACGAAGCCGCATTGCATTCTGTTCCGTATCAAACTACTTTTGACAGTACGTTTCTGAAAGTTGCATATTTCACGAAATTTGATACATCGACTCTAATGTAACGAAGCTTTGCGATGAAGTACGAGTCGACAATAAAAGTTTCGAGTAAAGGAAAAACTAATTTTGTTTTCTCCGGTTACTTCTGGAATAATAACTTTATTCAAAATGCGCGGCATAAAAAAAATGACTATTTTTGTTGCGCGAGTTTCCAATACAAAGTTCTTCTTTGAAGTAGCAATGGGAAAATATGATAAAGAAAGCAATTTTTATTTCATCAATTTTATCAGTCGGTATAATTTTATACGAAGCTGTATACAGCTATATATATATTACGAACACTAGTTTATGTTTGTTACAAATCCATGACTGATTATCTGTTTTCAAGAAATTAGTGTTAAACGTGTGCGTGTCAGTATAAATATATATAGAAATGTATTTATTTATTTAAACAGTAAAACGGAAACAGTTTCGGAAAGTATTTACCGTTCCACTGACAGGTTTTAATTATATATTTATGAAAAGAAAAGCAAAAAAAAGACAATGAAAAAAAAAACTGAAGAATATATACAACTTGTCAATATATTTTTTCGACAAGAATTACATTTTATTGCATTCGCTGATTATTTCTATTTATTTAATAAAAAGAGAAAAGAGTTTCGTTTTGAGAGACGACAAGGTATATATGTTGCTTGTTTTTCTTTGGTGTATACAAGAAAATTAAAACGTTTTTATATGTTTAATTTGATACACGGAGAAAAAAGTATAGCGTAAAATTACTATACTTTATGATAAAGCAGTCAAAAATGACAAGTATCTGCAGTTTTATAGTATATTATATAATTGTTTAACGTTTTATTTGATTAATTTGTCAT
>JABFQC010000186.1:0-33804 GCA_022817085.1 Psilanteris sp. ZL-2020
AGGCTAAACAGCGAAACAGGACAATTTGGGCTCAGCCGAAATTCCCTCCTCAGAAGAAGCTTCCGGCCAGGTCTACCGACGTGATCGCCATCTTCGATCCACACCTGGACTACGCCTCGAGTTATGTTACGGTCTGTCACATCCAGGTGGCGTCGGGGATTCTCACACGTCGATAGCCGCGTTGGTCAGTCGTGTAGGCCGCGTTCGATCACACACAGTTCAAATTACGTAAACTCTCGTCGTTAGTTCTCTCTAACTAGAGACAGAGGGGGTTAATAATAATCGCGGGTTTCCGGGTTATTATATAATTTTTTTTTATTTTTTCTTGAATGTTTTTTATTCATTTTTTAAAAAATCTTTTTTGGTTTCTTTGCTTGTTAATCAGACCACAAAAATTTGACTCTAACCGGCGTCCCCGCTGGTTTACGTGACGGGAAGTAAGGGGTGGGGGAAAGGGGGATGGCAAAAAATATGCTCCCTGCAAAAATGTGTCACCAAAACGTGTGTGTACCACAAAATCCCTTGAAACCAGAGGGCGTTCGACGTCGTCGTAAAACCTGAGCGACTGCCGCGACACTCCGATCTGCTGTTGGGGAAGGGCAGAGGCCCACCCATCCGAAAACGCGCAACTAAGAACAAGTGCTGGTAAGGGGGGATTGCTATAAACCGTGGTTTAAATTAAGAGACGAGAGAAACGAGAACGTAACGGGAAAAAAATGTTGAAAAAAGGCTTTAAAAAAAATTACGTTTTTTGATCTTTCGTGCCTAACGTGGATGACAAAATCGTGGACAAATAAAAAAAATCCGACCGATTCAAAATCGTCCTATTGTAGTACTGGTAGTATTAACAATATAATAATAATAATAACAATAATGACAATAATAATTTTTAAAATAAAAAATGATAATTATTGTTAAGTAAGTAGTTTCTTTTGGTTCTTTAATTTTTAACGATGAAAAATGATTGTGATTGTAAAAAATTGTTGAAACCAAACAAGAAGAATGATTATTATTGAATTCTGAGATAGATAACGGAACGACACGCAAAAACTTGCCAAAAACACAGGACATGTATAAGAACATGGATTAAAAAGTTATTGAACGAGGGCGGACCTCCTCAGCGAAAGGGTCGCGACCTCTTTCCTTAAACTCTTTTTCTGTTCGTTTGATTTCATTTGTCATTTATTCATTTACGTTTATCAACTTTTTTGTTTTATATCATATTATTTAATTAATTAACATACTTATTTATTCATTTACTTATTTATTTATTTATAATTATTGATTTTTCTTCCTCTTCTTCGTTCTAGAATACTTGACAAAAATAAACAGTTTTATCTGGTGAGGATAACGATAAATGTTGATATTGAAAGTGATGGTTATGAGAATGAGACTGGGAATATTTACCTGAGTCTGTAGCCGTGTCAGACCACGGATCCAAAGGATTTGTCCGGCTCGTGGCTTTTTATCCGAGTCGGGGTCGAATTTCTCGTCTCCTAGATTGATGGCGCCGATATCATCAGGCTGGCCGCGACCCCATCTATTTTTAAAAAAAATCAAAAACCAATTCTTCATCACTCGGTTCGGTGCTGTGTGGCGGATCTGATGCGCTTTTAGATAATGATTTTTTTGTGTTTTTTTATCATTATTACTATGTTGTTTTTTTTTTATATATAAATAGAATCCTAGCAGGATTCCTCCTCGAGGAAGCAGGCTCCTCGAAGCACACGGACCATCGGTATCTCCAGTCGCTTGTCTCACTCCTTATCGTGGATTCACGCGTCACAGTCTAAATTACTACACTTTCCATTTATCAACTTGTCAACGGGAATTGACAACAAGATACTTTTGCGTTTTGCGCTGCCAAATCAGCCTAGGCTACTCTAGTCAATTTCAACATTGAGATGGCGCTAGCATGATGGCGAAAGAAGAATAAAAAACAAAATAAAGAAAAAAATCTCAATTGGATTCTTGCCTAACGTCAGTCGGGGCAATTTTCAAATCATATTGCAACGATCGTAACGAATTTGATTTATTCATGATTAAACCTTTACAATTCGACTCGAAGGAAGTTAAAAAGCAATCATTTACAAAATCAATATTTCTATTTCAACGTGATACTTCAACGACGAATAAGTATTAAACTTGTCAATTAGTAATTACAATTTGTTGCAAAACACTTTACATTATTCTATTATTTCATCAATAACTTATCATTAAATTATAATAAAATTAACAACATTGATCGATCAATAGTTCGTCAACTTCTTTCCTCATGCGACTTATTTGCAATGGATATTGAAAATTGCTCGCGGCTGGTTGTATCATAATGATCGTGAGCGTGAGTCAACAAATAAGGAGAATGACGGAGGTACAAGAAATGCTATAATGCGCTTTATACATGTTCAATGCCCAAAATTCAACGTCACTTTGCCAGTCAATAATTACTGATGGGGCCCTTCAACGGGGACCCCCTTTGCCACGGCCAATCGCCAAGCGACGTTCAATTTTGATCTAATTAATACGCCGCGAATAACAGCTTGCTATCACATTAGTGGCACAAATTTATAACGCTTACGTACGTATAGGTAAAAATATATATATATATATTTTTCTAAATCTGCATACACTACAACAAGATCGTATTATAATTCAAGATAAAGTCCACCAACGGGCACAAATTGCACGAGCAATAATGCAAGGAGATAAGCCGCATTTACTGGATTCTAGATGTGGCGTAAAACAAGGGTTAAGTTTGGTTTGTATGCATGGCGTATACCAGATTTATAATTGAACTGGTCGACTTTATATTCAGCAAATTCATTCGTTCGTGTTTGCCAGCGACGCCGCGCTCTTGCGGCGATTGATCCGCGACGAAAGTCGAACCCCAGTCTTGGCCTGCAATTGTTGCGACGGTTTTCTCAACTGTCGTGCCATGCTGCGAGTAGAAAGCAGAAGGAAACAACGCCAGGACTTGCGCGTGTCTGAATTGAATCGAAAACGACGCCCGACTAAGGTGCGCGAGAAATGCTCGCATATTGGTGTGCATCATGAAGAAGTACTCCCTGGAATGGGGTAATCAGCATTGAAATGCAAAAAGCTGAAACGCAACGTGAAATTGACGCGTTTGACTTACGCGGATGCGCAAAGAAAGCAGCGAACGGAGATCGCCGAGATGAACTTCGATTGAATTTAATTTGTATTAATATCCCTGGGATAACGTGGCGTTCAACGTCGTCTGAACTAAGCGAGACAGGCGCGCGTTTCATTTCCATAATTCCGCCCATTAAGCTCTGCGACACATACATTTGCATTCGGATGTAATTGATGCGACTTAGGGTCATAATTATGCTGAGTTTCAATTTACATAAATCATTATAGTATTTCTTAGACGAAAGAAACAATGAAACAAACACAGCTTTGAAATAGTCATGAGAATTGCGATTCGTTAATAGCGCTCTAATAGATAAGTGACAGTTAAATGATACAGAAGTACGTCGTACATGAAAAGAGAGCGATGAAAGGATAGAATAGAGAGAGGGAGAAAACAAAAGAAAATTATGAATGCACAAAGAGAGTGGCTTGTAAGTATCGAATTTGAAATTTAAATTCATATTCGGGTGTTGGGTGATAATTGTCAAACTTAACGTTTCTATTTTAAAATCGTGAATCAGTTGAATTAATTATTGATCGTTTTAACTGGATTATTTGCATTAACAATAAAAGACGAATAAACAAACAAAATACAATTTTGCTTTAAACTGTACACAGCGTTGAAATTAAGTAACAAATCAAACGATCGTAACATTTTGATAACTCGATTTGACAAATAAAGAGTAAAGATTGTACAAACGCATTTTACTAGTTCCATCGGTATAAACAACACGCGATAATCACAAACGAAATAAGTTTGACAATGCCGCGTTTCGTATTAATACAGATCAACATGCTAAGTATGTTACAAGATATTTGGCTCGTTTCATGACAGACGGTTGACTCACTGAACAATATTTACAATAAATATAATCGAATATATACATCATCGACAGACACAGGAAGTAAATTCACGCAATGTCAAGTTAAAACCAAGTGAAAGACATTTTTACAAAAGAAACAGCAAGATCTACCAACAACGTGAAGATCAAAATAGAAAACAGGTATTACATTAAACCAAACTCGAAATCATAATAGTTTACAAACTACGAGAACAAATCCAATTACATCGTGAGTTTAGAGTTTGTTTAGTTTTTGCAATCAACACCTTCGGGTATTGACCAACAACTAACTTAATTCCATTTGTGTCTCTTTCATTTCAAAATCGATATGATTTCGATTGTCTTATCACGTTGCACATACTAAAATACAGCGATACAAATTAGTATGTAGCAACACTTATTAAATGAACTAGATTACGGTTTAGTTGCACATTGAAACAAGATATCAAAGTCGATTTATTACAAAAAAAAATTGTTATCGATAACGATAATGATACCACGAAATGGTTTCCAGATATTGCAGATTGTCCTAATATCGAAGGACGGTAATATGAAAATGACTATATACATGACTATGCTTCTCGGGCACATCGGAAGCTGGTCCACGATTCGGACCCAGGGGAAATCACGTGTTTTCACTGAATTAAAACAACCAGACAAAGAACTATAGGTCAAGCAGCAGCTTTTTTTCACCTAGAAAAATTATAATTATGATCAAGTTAAGATACTAAAAACAAGTTTTAATCTAATTCTAGGATTTACTGTTGGTTGGATACTTACTTCGGATTTCGGTTAATCGTTAAAATTTGCTTTTCTTTTTATTGTACGTGCTGTGCAAAAGGCATACGCATAGAGAAATGTTTACAATCATTAATAAAGAATTATTTATGTCGTTTGCGGTGATGGTGGTGGAGGTGGTTGAGGGGTAAACATAACCAAGAACGGAACGAGTCGAGAATCGTCGTAGTTAACAATCAGAGATTCATTCAAAGATAACAATATGTGCGCGCGCTCGAGCTCGTGTGTGCATACGGCAACCAGTAATATTAATTGCAGTCGAATACGAAGGTCATAGTCATAGTCATGCATTTGCATAGCGATCACGTGACCGTCCGAGATCTAAGTCGAACCAAGACACAAACGCACTAAGTGAACGAGGCACGAGCGATTATTCGGAGATTGATTATCAGCTGGACAACGTGGAACAAAGAGTCATAGATATGATAAGGAAAAAATGCCATTAGCCTATATTGTTTGCATTCATAACATTTTTCAAATAGTTTCAACGGATTGAGGTAACACTATTAATGTCGAATATTTGATTATCTCAGACTCAACTGATAATTAAATAGATAAAACGTTTCAAGGAAAAACATTTAAGGCTTGAATTAACTCAAAAATGCAAAGCGTGTTTCGTGGGTATGTTTTATTTCTTTCATCGGTTCGTTGATTTACAGATCGTTAGTAGGTACAAGAAAACAATGATAATAAGAATCGAATGTGGTAGGGTTAAAAAAAGAAATAGGTGTGTTATATACATAGGTTTATTTATTTATTATTATCATTTTTTTTCATTTTTTTTTCATTTTATTTCATTTCTATTAATGCTTTTATAAATAAATATTCGACATTAAGCCTGGTCAGTTAGTACAATTGGTCGGAGGCTTTCGCAGGTGTTCGCCATTTGGTGTACAAATACAAACAATAGAGCGCATCAAGAATGAAAGAATAAATAGTGTGCGAGAAATGGCGAGTCAGTCGTAGCAAGAAACACAGAAGGAAAGATTAGGAGCCGTATTCTTGGGTCACGACGCACGGCACGTCGCGACTGACGGCGTTTTCCATCGTCTTTTTTTATCACGTCATAAACAGTGAAAAACATACTATCACTTGCAACGTACGACGCTGAGTCCGCGTTTCAAGGATATGGCGCCCTCGGTCGGTGGCGGCGTATCCGCGTTCGCCGTCAGTTGCGTGGTTAAGACCAAAGAGTTGCGACAAACAACTGCCGATTCGGGGGTGATGAAGTAAGTCGAATGATGAGCCTCGTCATTAGGCGAATGCGAGTCTAACATGCAAAGGCCACTACTACGTACTAATCAGAGGACAAGCTATGTCGTATCTGTACACAACTGTACATACATAATTCACTAATTTCTCTCTCACTGGCCACTAGGTCCGAGCGCTTGTGGGAAACAAAAAACGTACGTATCGAACAAGTCATCGCTCCAGGAAGCAGACATACATAATTGAGTCTCTCGTGACAACAAGAATTATAACAAATGGAGGAGGGGGGGTCCATGCTCATGGTCCACAGAGATATATGTACACACATTATATACAAACAGATGCTTTGGTGCGTGAAGAAGAAGCTCGGACGAATCAAGCGAATCGTTGATTCGCCCGAAGCGACTCTCGTGCTGGAGTAAAAATGTATAAATATGCAAAGCTCGGTACTCTTCTTTACTTTTATTTTTCTTTTTTTTTGTTTTGGCACTCCGGCGTGCTCGACGTGTTCTCCTGCTTTGGGAGAAACAAAACTGAAAAAAAAATAAAATAGATAACAGCAGCGTCTTAACCGAGGCAACGGTCGACGAGAGACTTGCGATTAAAAATTGCAATATCTTCTTTGGCAAGACAGCGCCAAATGTCGCGCGTAACTTTTACCCCGTTTTGATTCAATCGATGTTTCGCTCGAATTCAAAATTACACACTGAAACGGAAATCCTGAAACTGAAATCCGAGGCTGAAATTAATCAACCATACAATCACCAGTTTAATCGGACGTACGAATCCAATTTAATTATGAGCCACTTGGTTTGGCGTTATTAATATACATTTTTTTTTCTTTTGCTTTTTCCTTATCGTAATCAACTCCTTCTGACCTCAACACATCATTGACACGGGTTAAGTGCTAATAGCCACTTCAAAAACAAAACGAATACCTCAAAGTGCGAAATGTTGGTAGTTAATGCAGTTCTGCGAATATATTTTGGTCTTAATATGAGATTAGTATGCGTGATGTGGACTTACGAAAGTATTTTGGGGATCTTGCGCGTAGGAATCGTTGTCACTACTTGGCCCCATAACAACGTACCAATCCCGAAGAACAGACACCACATCCATTGATCTAAAGTTAAAGCTTTTGTGCTAAACGCCATGTTACCATACTGAATAATGATCACCTGTAACAGACAAAAACAAAGCAGACATTATTAATAACGATCGGTTCTAAACAAGGGACCCAATACGAATGACATGCGTGTAGAAGGCGCTTCGTTATTATGTATTTTAAAACACGTATGCATTCACAATTGCATTTGGAGGATAATTTTGAAAATGAAAAACGTTGCAAAAATGCATCAGCTTGACCTTTGCGAGAAACGAAACGACAACGTATTTACGTAAGAGAAATAATTATTTGTTATTAATAATCAATCGATATGGATAAAAGGTCAGGTTTGAACGTTAACTCTCAGACGTGCGGTTAATAATTAATTCCGATCAAGATATAAAATACGCGAATGATAATTATGTGTTCGCTGTTTGACCTCATTTGAAACAATATATATATATATATATATATGTAAATATATATTTATAAATATAGAGACAACAAAAAAGAAAAACTCTTGAAAACTATATGCAGTTTCCAGATTAAGATATAACGGTAATCAATGTTTCAATTGTGTTACATGTTTTTACGAATCGATAAGTAATATTTATTTAATAATAAGTCTGAAAATAAGTGCAATGCGAAGACACCGATAGCGCGTATCGAACACCGCACGAAAAAAAAACTTTCGACTGTAAATTATTAAACGCGTTTCATTTAAACGCTGGTCATGCGAATTAAAGGAAGAAATTCATTAAAAGAAAATGAAATTATGGATGAAATGTGGTAACAATTTGAACGCGACATATGACTTCTCGAATGTATAAATGCACGCGTGTACCGACTCCCAGACCTTGATATAGCCAATATATCAAGACCAGAGATCGACACAAGCGTAGAATAAATTCTATAAATACGTACTTGCGCTATGCAAGTGCCGATCCAAATCGAATAGAAGATGGGGTTGGTGAATATTCCCTGGAAGACATTTCGCTGACCATGAATTTTTCTCGCATTAAATTCGTTGAACAGAGTCATCATAACGAACGTGTTGAAGATGACGGTGAAGTGTTTGGTACCAGCTGTCGTCACCCCTCGCCCAGTCTCGATGTCGAGCATCTTATCACCTGCAAAATAAGACAAAACCAGCGAAATTATAAGTCACGAGTCTCGATATTTAATTATGCATGGCGTCATGCAATTTTCCAATATATTCAATGAGTGAAAAATTTATTAGAATTTTGTAACAAATTAGTCGCTCGTTTCTATGTATCTATGTATAAGAAATAAAACGTATTGATTAACAGATATTGAATTATTCTGAATGTATAGAAAGACGTTTAATAGAACGAAATAATTTTTAATCGAGAATGACAAATGCCAAACTTGTGCTTTTTTTGTGCTCGTTTGGATTAAAAATGTAAAGCTCGATAATGAAAGTCCACGGGCGTTCCGCGTGAATGTGTTGTCATTGATGAAATTGGTCAACTTCGAATCGATCTCTAATAGATTCTAAATTCTTTTGCGTGTTAAAACATAAAATATACGAAATTGATGAGTGTTTTTTTAATTAACGCCATCTCCATTTATGTAACTAAAAGTCCAGTTTGTCAATTTCTGCTTGATTAATGACAAACAAAACATAATTAAAAAACTATTAGTCATATTAGTACAGACGTGTGTATGTTAGATGAAACAGCTAAAGCAAACACACAAGGTCGCAAAGTCCCGAACGAAGCCAACTCTGGCACAGAAAAACTGTTGCAGTCGAATTTGAAAATGTTTCCATGGTGATTTTTTTTCTCCCTCCGTTTTCGGCGTATATTCTTTCGGCCACGCAAGTACAATATAAAGTAGAAAAGCAAATATAATAACCGTGTCAGAGATCTGTAATATCTCAACTTTTAACTCCTACCAGCAACTCATTGTACGAGTTGGCTCGAGTTGACGCTACGGTCCATTATAAAGTCTTAAGTTTTAATTTTGCAAATAATATCTCTACGCAAACGCGAGTATTTGCAAGCTGCGTTTAAGTAACAAAAAATTACTGAATCTTCAATGAACGTTAAATTATCTGCAACAATGACCAAAAAACAAATAAAGGGTATAATCGAGAAATATTAGAAGCACAATTACTTTTAACCTCGAGTGATTTGAAAGAACAGCTTCGTGTAAACTATCAAAAATGCAAAATCATAAACTTTGTAACTTTGCTACCGCATAGGTCTAGGAGAGACGAAAAACGGTAAATATTCGACGTCAAATGTACATTTTACAAGTGCACATACACATGGGAATATTAAATTCCTTCGCACATCAAAATATTCTCAATAAAAGTATCAATATTAAGTGGAAGACAAAGTAGATTTTATCAACGTTTGAAACTAATTTTCCTTGCACATATATCAATAAAAACAACCTTAGTTTATTACAAACAAAAAATTTAATTTTGAATTAATCTTCTAATAAAAGCGATATAAAGTTTTTCGTAAGGGACTGATAAAAAAAATGTCTGACAATTAACAAACCCGAGAAGAACTAATTGAACGACAGTTAAATTTCTGAATGGATAGATTGAATGATAACTATAAATTTTACAAATTAAAATATAGAATTCAAATAAGTAATATTTGATATTATTAATATGATATTATATAATATAAAAATATAAATATATAAATATATATTAGTATATTAAATTAAATTAGATTAAATAAATTAACAGATGATGATTTTTATTATCTAGAAAATGAGTCAATTCACCTCAATTCGCCAAATACCAGATTAAGATTATCGTAATATCAAATATACTTATAGACATTATTAAATACCGTAAATTGTTAAGAAATATACATGAAATAATTTAATAAAACATCAAAATACCATATATCTTAATAAAGTCCTTCAAATGACACTTTAAACAAAAATCATATTGCCAACCTCTTCGAAAGAACCAATTTCATGTACAATGACACATAAACTTCTTGTCAGTTTAATTTATTTAAAAACCGTCAATAGAGAACTCCATAATAAATTATTTCTATTCTACAAACGTCCGTCTCGTTATTCTGTTTTATACACCCAAAAACCTCGTTCACGCTACTTCAATTCTAAATTAATAAACTTCATAATCCCATCAGTAAAGAAATAAATCCAAAACACAAAAGCAAAACCAGTTAACACGGAACAACCGGATCAGCCGATTTGACTGCAAGTTTCAAGATGCTCTCAAATTTGTAACTTCAGTTGCGCAAACAAAATCCTTCGACGGCTTAAAAGTTTGTTAAACGTTTTGTCGCACGGCATAAATTAAAAAAAACGAACAAAGGATTCCTGTTCTTGAACTGAAGCTCACAAAATGGATAGCGTCCGGACGCTTGCCGGGTCGCGTTGATTCGTACAAAAACCGAATGGTGAAACCACAGTCAAGATCCTTACCCTTAAAGAGGAGCATAAAAATAACGGTCAGCTGATAAACCGCCTGGCCGATAATGTTCTTCATCATCGTCCTGGAGATGAGCGGTTTGGTGCGACCGTAGGGTTTGCGAAGGAGCAGGTCGTGGGTGGGCATCTCGGTCGCGAGCGCGAGCGAGGCAAGCGTGTCCATGATGAGGTTCACCCAGAGCATCTGCACGGCCTTGAGCGGCGAGTCCTGGACGGCGCAGGCGCCGATGAACGCGACGATGACCGCAACGACGTTGACCGTGAGCTGGAACTGCAAGAACTTGGCGATGCTGTCGTAGACGTTGCGACCCCACATGACCGCCTTAACAATCGACGAGAAGTTGTCATCGGTGAGGATGATGTCGGAGGCCTCCTTGGCGACGTCCGTGCCGGCGATGCCCATGGCGAAGCCGACGTCGGCCTTCTTCAGGGCGGGGCCGTCGTTGGTGCCGTCGCCCGTGACCGCGACGACCTCACGGCTCATCGACGCCTTGCTGTCGATGATGCCCTTCACCAGAGTGTACTTGTCCGTGGGTGACGACCTCGCGAGCACCCGCAGCTTCGGCCAAACTTTGTCCAACAGGTTCTGCTGCACCTCGCCGTGGCTATCCCTGATTCGCCTGTTGAACTCCTTACCCTCGAGTATAAGGAAGTCCTCGTTCGGCTTCAGGATGCCGCACTTGAGCGCGATCGACCGCGCGGTATTTACATTGTCGCCGGTGACCATGCGCACGGTGATGCCCGCCTTCTGGCACTTGCGGATCGCGTCCGGCACCTCGGGACGCACCGGGTCCTCGATGCCCACGATCGCCAAGCAGGTCAGGTTATTCACGATGTTCTCCTCGTCGTCCCAGTTAGGCTCGTTCTCGATGTGCACTTGGTTGATCTCGGCCTTGCCGGGCACGAAGTCGCGGTAAGCGATCGATATCGTCCGCAGACCGTCGCACGCCATCGGCTCTATCACATTCTTCACCAGACGGTCCTGCATCTCTCGCGTGAACTTCTCCAGGTGACCATCGCGACCATAAATAAAGGCACATCTGAAACAAGGCGTCGTGAGTGAGTATCGAGTTTTGAGTTTCATGTTCAATGTATTGATCCCCGGGTTGTTATTTCGTGAAGGAGCGCGCGCCAAGTGTCGAGGTATGCGACGCGTTTACGGTATGTTGCGTGGGAATCGAAATTCAAAACGCTGGCCTTTGTTGCGAAAATCAAAAAAATAAGGAAAAGAAAAACAGTCGACACGGCGAATTATTATGACACGATAGAAATTGTGTGGTACAAATGTTAGATATAAAAAGAAGGTGAAACATATATTGTAATAATAATAAAGATGAAAAGTGTTGAACTGACTGATGATCATTACCAATTTTCAATTCGGGATTTGCGAACCGGTTATATAACCGCGCAATCAAGTTGCATTTACCTAACGGCCAGCGTTTATAATTTTCAAACGAGCCAAAAACCAGCTATTAATAATTAATTAGTATTTTTATCTCGGTTTCAGTACAACACACAGCGCGCCCTAGATTAGTTTTTAAATTCTTTTAGGACGCGTTATAACTGAAAGAACAAGTATAAAGGCCCTTTCCTGCGTTATCGGAAAATCGATACTTTTCGAGGTATAGATTCCAATGTGGAAATGAAGCGGTCTTTCTTTCTTTCTGTTTTTCGTTTGCAGTCGCATTCTGTTGTGTATGTGGATTAAATGAATATGTAATAAGACGTTTACAATAAATATATAAATCACGGTGTGTGTGTAAAATAGTCGTTAAATTGGAACGCAAATCGTACACGAGTAAATTAAATTGCCATCCAACTATATACATAAGTAAATATTAAACATTAATAAATAAACACGTGTGCTTAATACGACCATTAAAATGCGGCTTAATCAATTTGAATTGATAATTTAAAGAATTTTATATACATGAATTGCATTTTATATTGACGTCACGTACGAGCAATAGATGCGTTAACGATATTTTAAACAATCAAAATAATTCCATCGCAAAATGACGTTTACTTGAATCGCTTGATAAACTATACATTTGCTTGTAATCTGTATCGAACTTTTTTATTTAGCATTCGTCGAAGGATTAAAATAACCATCAATGTTGGTTCCAATGAAAAAATATAATATAATAAATATTTATGTCCCGTTTTGGCTTCATCGATTTATTTTAAGATATTTAAAATTGTGCATCACTCGTTCTACCATTTGAATTCATAAACAATTTTGTAACTATTAATAATCCAACAATGGCACTGCTAATGCATAAAATTGCAAAAAGTAGTAATTAGTATTTTTAACGCAATAAAAATTTCGATAACTAATCAATTGCCACGACGCAAGAAAGTTCTGCTTTATAAACAATTCCGTTTCAATCGTGCAGCTGAAACAAATTGTCTTTCTGTTTAAACTACTTTTTGCGAACACTTTTGTACTATCTGCGCTTTTGCAATTCTATAAAATCCGCTAGGATCACACACTATTCCGTGATTTCCAATTATACAATCGTTTGGCTGGAATCTCGTTAATTAATGACTTAAGGTAGAAATTCCATTTATAGTAAAGTGTAAAAAAGGAATGGTTGAAATTGAAATTTCTTTACATACCATGTAATACGATTGTGAACAAGTATTGTAGGTAATGGATTAAATGAGAAAGATTTTTAATGACAAATTAAAGGACCTAAAGTGCGATGCAATTCAACTACACATTTGAAAACGTATTATATCGTAACGTTTAAATATATTTCTTCAAAACTATTAGAACAAAAGAAAAGTTATCTCATTAATAAATAAATTATTTTAAAATCACAAATTGTAAAAACAAAAATTTTACGATCGATAAAATTTCTCAAAGCGAACCAGTATCCATTCTTATAACCTCGAAATTTAAAAATGCAATTAATTACATAATGAAACTAAAATTCCAAGATATTGCTATTGGCCCCTTATATAAATATATACAAATTTATAACTTTTATGCATTTCATAATTTAATAAATAAAATAATATTTATGCAATTATTCAATCTCATCATCACAACATAATGACATTTCTACATTTACATTACCAACAATAAGAATAAAAATAGTTCACATTTAAGCAAAAAATCTTTGCAACGATTTTAATGACATTAGATAATATATCTACCAGTTTCAGATTTACCCTACATATTTAAATGCCAGTACTTTTATTTGATGTTCAAATACATATAACATGTTTGATTGGTATTCAACTGAGCATTATTTTGACTATAACGTCATGGAACTTCTACCTTCAAAATAAGCCAATTATATTGTACGCTTTTCAATAAGGGATAGTGGGATTGGTGTTTAAACAAGATCATACTTCTTCATGATGATTTCGGAAGCGCCCTTGGTGAAGAGCCTGAAGCCACCTCCTTCTCTTGGAATAACAGTAGACATGCTCTTCCTAACGCTGTTGAATGTATACACTCGCGTGAACATATCCTCGGTTACATCGTCTCGTACAGTTTGATAATTTTGCCCCAGGGCCACTACAAATCCAAGTAAGGCACATTCGGTTTTGTTGCCGACCTGCATTGACAGTTCGGTAGACTCCTGCGAGGGCATTATTCTGGACGTATACGCCGAATTGATCGAAATTCCTTGGACCAGAAGGTTGCCGACGTTCGTCGGTAAATCTGAAAACTTCACCGTAGACTTGCTCATCTTCTCGCATATGTACGACTGCACCACGGTCATTCTGTTCGTTGTCAGTGTTCCGGTCTTGTCTGAACAAATAGCAGTGGCGTTGCCCATGGTCTCGCAAGCATCCAAATGTCGCACCAAATTGTTGTCCTTCATCATTTTCTGCGCACAAAAGTACAAAATGAGTTCACGTCAATCACAATGCATCGTCACAGAGGTCGCCTCAATCGAACAATTATTCATGCGATTTCATTTTCGTTTGGATTTCATATAATATGGAATAAATGCAATTACGATAACGAATACTGATAATCAATACTGGACACTCAATTATTAAAATTTAATTGTGTTTTAATGTGGATGCGAAAATTGAATTTCTTTATTCAGAACAAAATTAACTTCAAAATATAAATACAATGATGATCGATATAGAATAAATAAATTAACGACTCTGCTAATTTAGATTCTTATTCAACCGTCATCGGGTACTTAATTTAATCGAATTATGTTTCATCAATGAATCACCAAATAATATTAAGCAACTAACATTTTTTTATTTAAGTTGCATGTTATTTTATATTATTCATTTTAATATATACTTGTCACTGTTTTGTTATAAAAATTTCAAATCACAACTCAACAATCATAAATATATACGTATGAAAATTTCAATTATGCACAATATCTCAAACCTGCATCTTTTTCCTTAATCAATTAAAATGTCCCATTCATAAAATAGTTAAACATATTTCTCTTTCTAAATCTAATATTCAAAATTCTAAAATTCATTAAAATTGAACACTCTATCTTATTATATAATTTATAAATAATTATCAAACTTCTGTATCATTCTAGAAGACGCAAAAAAATTACTAAATAAATGACAATCAATAAACCTTCTGATTCAAATACCTCTAAACGCATATCCAGGCGTTTCAAAATCAGTCGCAATTTAATTCATTAACACTAGAAAAACGGCGATAATCATTTCGTCTTTTTCATACACATTTTGCATCAAATATCTACAAAAACTTATGATTTTCAGATTATATAAATTTATAAATATAAATCAACAATTTTTAACGATTCTACACAAACTGTGCCTACTGTTGAATTAAAAATTTTAAAGAGACAGAATTCTTCTCTCCGTCCTTCTAGTGTTAAGAACCAACAAAATTAAATCCCAACGACTGATTATCGATTACTATTAAAATTATCATTAATCAATCACCAGTCAACTTATCATCAATCAAGCTTCTAAACTTAGCATCAATTCAATAGACAAGGATTTTACCTTTACAGAATACGCGAGGGACAACGTTACGGCCAACGGAAGACCTTCGGGCACAGCGACCACCAGCACCGTAACACCCATAATTAAGTGGCGCACAAGATTGCCGGCGTACGAGCTGTTCCAAGGTTTTTGTTCTTTCACGAATGTCGTTACGCAGAATTGAATGACTAGAATGAAGACTGTGAGTACTGCGATCGTCGAACCCGCGTATCCTATTTGAATGGCCAATTTCGTGAGCTTGGCCTGCAGCACGCTCTTCTCCTTTTTGTTCTCGGCCGCCGCTGGTGTCGCGGCGTGATGATTCTCGCCGCTCTCGACAGCGCCACCTCCCGTCGCGTGGCTGTTCCCGGTGATCTCGCCCGGCTCGTCTCCTTTGTTTCAAAATCACAAGAAAAAATGTTAAAAAATAAACCGCCGTCGCAGTCACGACGCGAGCACAACCAAACCCGTCCGCGACGCGCGGACAACTTTGCCTCTGCTCGCAAACGAGATTGCAAATGTCTGACAGTATACTTGGACAACTCGGGGAGGGTTACGTTCGTTAACGCAGGGTTGGTGTTTTAATTTGTAAGTCCTTATTATTCATGCAACTAAAATGTATATGAACGTTTGCTTTGCAACTTGATCGAAACCGTTCATGAAATTAGCTAGGCCAGTCCGAAGGCCACGATTTGAAGTGCCACTTACGTTTAAGTGCCTTTTCAACAACAGAAATTCCTTTTTGGTGCGTGCAACTTGACAATGCATTGTCAAAAATTCGTTACTTCTGTTGCAGAAATTGATAAATCATGTATAATTGTGATCAATAGAAGCGAGAAATAATGCAAAATACGGAGAATAAAAAAAATATATATATAGAGAGAGAGTGATATATATAAAATACAAAAAGTAATCTGAAAAAGTGCTCGACGAAATGGTGATTTAATTTATGACTGCAATTTACCCAACCCTGAAACAATGAATTCAGGTCAAAAATATCAATGCAAATTAATTTAGCTAGAGCAATCCGGGGGTCTCATTATCAAAGATGCAAAAAAGAGTGTACACTAATGCATCGAATGCACAAACCGCCACCGAAGTAAATAACAGCAATAGAAAACCAAAACAGAATAAAAATAATTAATGAATAAATGGTTGAAACAACAAACGTGAAGAAGCATAAACAAAAAAAAAAAAAAAAGATTTTTTTTTTCTTATTAAAATCAAGAAACACCAATAGGATGATACGACGAAGGTCGATGAATGTTATTTGGAGTGGTTTTGATTTTTAATTTGGTTATTGTTTAATTTCACTTTTTATAATCCAAGTTTATTACGCGCGAGCGTGGTCAACAGAGATAATCTAAAAACCGAACAAAAAGCAAAAGAAAAGGGGAGGTACAAAAAAGATTGAAGAAAAAAAATATGTCAAACTCAAATGCTTAATGCAAGTGATGTGTTAATTTGATTATTCAAAATGTTACATTGACTTGATATATCTCAAAAACAAAGGAAAAAAATGGAAATGATTCCAAAGTATGTAATATAAAAAGAAAACAAAAACCCAAAAGCCGATGAAAAAAAAATTAAAATTATACTTAGCAATGATCCAATAACGCTGTTCTTGTCTTTAAAAACATATTATTTAATTTCAATCACCTGGTATTGACTTCTTCTTCCGCTGCTTTTTAGCCTCTAGATTAAAAAATCCATGCAAAACAAAATTGATTAGAATCTCCTCTGGTCAATGATCGTTGACGATTCTCATTTGCTTTTTAATTAATATTTTCGTCGTTTAAATTGTAATTCATTTTAAATGCCATTAAACGTTTCATTTATAAGGAACTGTCGAATGAAGAAATGATGTCGACAACTCGCAAGAATCGAATCCCACGGATTCGAATCCTCTGAGCTGTTAACCATGAATCGAATGATTTACGGCGTGTGAACAACAACGAAAGCCACTCGACGTTGTTTGCAACGAAACTGACGCGCAATCAAATTCGAGCAGCTTGGGTTTAAAACAGAAGGACGCAAGGTGTTTTATACAACGGTTATTGGTACAGTCGACTTGGTCCCGGGTCTTTTGTGCCTCGAGGATGGTCCGAAGCAAGACCCTTGTCTGGGACCAAGTTGACGGGATGTCGACTCTTGATGAAATGGTATGTGGATGTACATGAGTAAAATCGTTGACTTCTGTCCAATTATAGATTAACAAGTAAAAAAAATTGAAAAAAAAGAAGAAAGGAGAGAAAGAGACAGAGAAAAAAAAAAGAAAAAAAAAGAACCAGCAAACATTCTTTGTAACTTCATAAAGTAGTGGAAGAATAACAACAGTAATGCAATTCTTACAGAGAAGTTTGGCTTGAAAAGACGATTCTAAAAGCTCTATATATGATACCGAGGATTTCGTGCACACCTCGTGATCAATTGATAGGTCAAGACAGTCATAATGCAAGTGTGGGTACGACGCTCGTCTCGGTCGTCATGACGTTTCTGCACGAAATTTCGCTCTCCCACTTGTAACTTTTAATAATTAGTAGATAGAATGTTCACTCAAGAGTAAAATGTACATGCCAAAGATATAGACAAGGGATCGATCATAAATTGTTTTGTACTTCACGTTGGAATAAATAAACATGTCAAAACCATGCGTCCACTGGTTGGTTCACACTCTCTTTTAGCTATATATCACGAATAATGTCATGCCATGTAATTACCTGCTACTTCTCGTCGAAAGTTATATAGTTAATAACTAGAAATAAAAAGTTACGTAGTAAGAGGGAGTGAGATGAAAGAAGATGGGGTGGGGAAATAAGGGTTCGTATTTCAGGTTTGTATATATATAAATATATAATCATCGTTAAAACCAAACAATTAACTAATTGACAGGAGACATTTTTATGTTAATAAAGTTTATGGAGAAAAGATTAAAGTATGCGTTTGAACGTCAATTATAAATGCATTTAAGTTTATCGTTTGATGTTAAATCGCTATTTTAATGCAACAGCAACAACAATCCCTTAGCAATTGTAGCGACCCAACCGCGCTGCCATTGAGAAATTGCATCAATTTCTCTGCAACCGCTGAAGGATTGTTTATCGTGTCACGTGTGTCTTATATCATTATTTATGTTATCATACATTTAATTAGAATAATTAATATCACATGTAAGTGCTTCTAGGACTGTTACGAATCAAACGTATAGGTCTACTAGTGGCGTCACAATAGATAAAGAATTGATCACGTTGATCCTGACATAAAAAACAATAATGCATAACAGTTTGGAAACAATATTGATTTAGGAAGAGGTTCATGTAGCAAAGAGTCTACGGAAGGAGAGAGCCATCGAAAGATTCGGTACTTACGATTTTACGAGACGACAAAACGTTAGATGCAGTGAAATTATTATTGTTATAAAACAAGGGACGTGGAAAGTATAAAAGGACCTCGTTCACTGGACAACGATGAGAAGTAGCTGATATAAACAATTGGCAAACCTGATGTCTCTATTGGTTTTATTGCTTCCAAAAATGCGCATACCTTTCTTCATTTTCTTGATTTCCTGCTCTTGTTGATCAACCGCAGCCCCCAGCAACGTAAAAATAATACCAGCTTGCGAGTTCACACCAACAGCGGTAACCAACATCTTCCCTGATCCCTCCATCACGTGAGTTCCTGAAGATTAATAAAATTAAGAAATAAAAATCCTTGAAATATTCATCTCAAATCTAATTACAAAATCATTAACATCAAAAACAGAAAAGAAATAACAAAAATAAACCAATTTTTACAATTATCTTCAATTCAGTGTTCGCAATCAACATTTGTTATACAATTTTTATTTATGAAAAACCAACATTTAATGACGGTAATTAATTATCGATTCGAAACAAAGTTGATCAGTAAACTAACGATCATGATTAACTCACTTCAAACTAGATAATCAAGTAGATAATATACAAGTTAGTTTAGCAATGATCATGTTCTCGAGAGAATATACTCTTGGGGAAGTTTGGACCGTCTAAAAGGCCACGATCAGTAATTCAATTCCGTGCTCTTTATCCGAAATTCGGAATTTATTCGAAATGAAAATTGCCCGGAATATTAATGCAATCCGGTATTATTTAAATAAGCTTCAACGTGTTTCATTGCGCGCCGACAGCAATGGACTTTTATGAAGAATAAATTATGATAACGCGGCGTCTTTGGTTGATTAGTATTTGCTTCATAAAAACCTATTGTTTCATTGGTTTTGTTAACTTGCGACACTTTACATACAAAATCCAATCGCTCGTTTCAATCGAGATAATGTTCGTGAAAATAAACGACTTGTACATAACAAAAGCTGATTACGTAAACACGGAAGTGTCACACTTAATAATAATTCCATTTGGCCGACTGTAACAATTTCCCAGACTTCAATTTTAACCGCGATTCATTTCTTACAAACGTTCCTTTTTGACGCACTGAAATTAATTTGTGTCTAATTATAAAGGTAGTGATAAAGTTCGCCAATACCTGAAAGAACCATTGGATCAAACTTGTCGCCCTTTTTCACGTGATCAGACTCGCCAGTTAAACTGGATTCATCCACTTTGAGATCATTGCTCTGTATTAGTATACCATCCGCTGGCAATAGATCGCCATATTTAATCTAAATCATAAACAATTAATTAATTAATATAAGCGATCAATAAAATGGTAATTAATTTTTAAAGAAATTAATTTGTAATGTAAAATAAAAATTGGTTGTGACAAAAGCACCGTCGAGTAATTTTAAATGAAAAATCAAATACGTTAAATCACAAAATATATACATATATATAACAAGTGCAAATTAAGATCCTTCGTTCCATTGAACAAATACTCTAGGATGCTGAATAATGAATTCGTACTTGACAAATATCTCCTACTACAATATCCGATACGGAGATTTGCTTAACTTCTCCCTGTCGGATAACGGAAAATTTGTGTTCTCCTTCTATCCTACTTTGTAGTCCCCTAAATTGCCGTTCTTTTGAATAATCATTGAAAGCCGTCACTATCACGACTACAATGACAGATATTAAAATGGCAAGACCTTCGATCCAACCATATTTTGTTTCTTCGTCCTCGAAGGAAGCTGCAAAAGGAAACGAACGTGGATTATTTTGAATTAAATTATAGTTTCGTGTTCAAAGTGTGCGCTAATTTTTAATAATAATGTGTATCATCTAATTGGCTACGTTTACAGCAACTACGCTATATGAACTAGAAACAAAAATGTGCAGAGCAAATATAAAATAAATGTATCTACTGGTTATGAGTGTCTACTATTTCTACAACTATCTAACGTAAGTTATCTATAAACTCACGTGGTTTCATTTCACTTTCTTCATTTTCAGAATCCAGACCTAAAATCAAGGGTCTTGTTTTAAACTATGTTTATCGAGTTGTAATTACAAAAGGTTATTATCACATTTCAAAGGGGAATATTCAAGGTTCCGTTTTTGTAAATCAAAAGTTAAATCAAATATACAAATTATACAGAACTGTTAGTTTTGATACATTTTGTGGGTCATGACAACGACCCGACGAATTATTTACTTTGGTTAACATTATTGTATATACGTGTATATATGCGTGTGTCAGTTATACATCAATTCCCAATTACCCATTTCCTGTCCAATTAGTAAAATGTTTTAAAAATATTTAATCTTATTTATACTATTTCTTAAAAAATTTTAATTATAAAATATGCAATATAATGCAAAAATATTTAATATATATATATATATTCTTTATCTTGTACTATTGTTCGCAAATTTAAGTCAAAAGTAATTTTTCGTTAAATAATACTTCAGATACATTACCATTATTTCAATTTAAATTCATACTTATGAAATATTTATGAAATATTTTAATAATTTAACACTAAACAGAATAGCCTGGTTGTTATGAAAAATAAAATATTACTTTATTAATAATTGATTTGACGTGTTTGTAATAATAGAAATTATGTAATTTTAAGAATGAAACAATATACACACTATAGAATCACTGTATTTCAATTACACAGTGATAATACTTAAAAATCATTAAAGAACATAAGGTACATTACATTGCTTTCGAGTAACTTTTCCTTTTAAAAATTAGATTAATGAGATGTAATTAAAAACAATTCTTGAAAAAAAGTATTTATGTATATAATTAAGTTCATAACTATAATATTTATAAATATGCATATATATATTAATATATAAAGTCACATTCAATCAAACATTTTTCCATATACAAAACTTTGTGTTAAAAATTTAATATTTATTTGTTTCAAAATGATTGTTTATATAATTACAAACATAAACTTTTAAAAAAAAGTTGTACATATATACACTCTAAAGCGTTATATTGCTTTTAAAAAACTTTATTTAAAGGTTCAAGTTAAATATCAAATAAGTTGTAAGTTCATCAACTTTATCGCAGCATAAATATATTTTATTCAACTTACTGACATTTTTACTTTTCTGCTTAAAAGTATTTCATTTCCAGCAATCAACTTATGTTCCTGCTTATTATATTTTCCTATCATATTTTCCTATATTATATATTCCTATCATAAAAAAAAAAAAAAACAAAAAAAAAATTACGACACCAAACTCAAAATCCCATACACGCGACCACTTGACATAATAAAAAAAGAACAAAAAAAAACTCTTTAATTCTTTAATTCTTTAATCTTGAAACAAACCAAAACAACAAACCACAAATATACCCCACACAAAATGGATTAAAATGATAAAACGCCAAATCCGGAATCCCACCCTGCGTTTCAAGACACTAGGGAAAGCTCTTGCAATGCATAAACCAGACACGAACCAATGCATCGTACATCCATCCATTTTGTGCACTTTCGAAAACGGAGTGTCACACGCAACAATAAAACCTTAACGTCCCAAGTTGAAATCAAAACTGATTCTAATGCCCTGTACCTCGACCAAATTCCGAACAACATGACTCCTTATCATACAGATTAACCGCGTGGTTAATGTATACTGATTTGCATCAACCATCTTCACGGACACACCTGTCATTTGTCTAAACGCCAACCTCCAAACCCAAATTCAAACCCAATACCCATTCGATCCGACCCAAACCCCTCACTAATTATCCTAATCATTCGGGATCACTTGCTCGCAGAGAACTATTTTGTTAATTCAACTAAATTTTATTTGAATATACCAAATATTTTGTCAATATAACAAAATTTTGGTTGAATCAACAAAATGTTCTCCGCGTGTGCGTCAATTCACACACACACGCAACATACACGTATACAAAACCTCATTGCCTTCCAACCCGCGACGCGAAGCGTCACCCAATTTTGTTAATCGTGGCGACCGCTTCGCCCTTGGACAACAACAATAACAACGAGTCAGCAAGGACTCGGACCATACCGTTCTCTCCTGGATGGTAAAAGCTGAGACCTAATGACACCAACGCAGCTATTTCTAATATAATTAAAGTTACGTCTTGCAATGCTTCCCATACTAGTTGTAGAAATGTTTTTGGCGGTTTCGGAGGTATCATGTTGGATCCAAAGGTGTCTCGCCTATGCGTAATATCTGCTGCGGAACCACTGAGACCTGCGCAAAAAAAACAAAACAGCGATCAAGTCAACCGCGCGGTTCAAACGTCCTATTTCAAGACATTTTTACAGAAAAGATAGTAAAATGTCTTATTATTAGATACTATTTGTCTTTTGCATGATAAAATGTCTTAATTAAAGATACTTGTTTAATAGTATGAATGTCCACGCTGCACTGAAAATAATAATCTTACAAATTTTACTAAATTACATAATAAAAGGAGGAAAAATAGTCAGAAAATTCTAAAAATATATCAAATATTACCAAATAATTGGTAAATACCATGATATTGTTTAATGTTTATTTACATTTTTGCTCACTTTTCCTCCTTTTATTATCTAGTTTGGTCAAATTGTAATATTATTTTTATTTCAGTGTGAGAAAAATAAAGCATGAAAAATGACTGTTTATAATACTAATTTCAGGCCATATGATACAAGTCGTCAAAATTTACAGCTTTTAACAGTAATATATTATTTTAATTCAGTAATTATCCATCTAAATAACTAAATTTTGTTCTGTTAAGAACAGTTTGGACAATTTTGCATGCTCTATTTTTCTCACTGCATGATTAATAACAGATTTGCGAATAAACAAACAAATAAACGAATCGAACCAAAACAACCGAGTCCCAGTCGACTCACCTTCGTTTGGCGAAGTGTACAACTTTTTACAAATCTCCTGTACGCCGCCATAGCTATTAATTTTGGCGACACCCTCGCGACCTCGATATTCCATAAGCTCTCGAAGTTGCTTGAGGGTGATTCCATATTGAGCCGGTCGTCCGTCTATCGTCGCCATATCTCAGCCTCGTTTCCTAAGTTGGCTTATGCCAACTCGGCTGCGCCACTCCGAAAGCTACCGGTTTGTACCACCAGGCTGCCGCCTTGGTCTTGCTCCCAGTGCCTCCGAACGAACGGAGGTCCAATGGCTGTAACCAAAAAAGCAACAAAGACGACTCGTTAAACAATTGCTTATTCTCGCTTTCGATCGATTCGGGCGTCAGAGCCCGATTTGACAGTTAAGCGCAATTCAGGTGGGTCGCGGGAGCGCGTCAGCGACGATCGTGGAATGGCATTCGGCGCTCGGTCGGTCGCTCGTCAAAACGAAAAAATTCGGTTTCGAAATGACAATGTCATCAGAGGTGCGCACCGAAAGTCGCGATAGATAAGCCATTTCAACGTCGATAAGGCGCTTTTTCAATGATAAAACGCAGAAGTCAAGAAACGTGACGGAGACGGAGAGAGAGAGAGAGACGGAGAAAGGAATAAAAAGACGCACTGCTCTCTCTCTCTCTCGGTCGAGAATAATCAATAACGGCATAATCCAATTGCAAGCGAGGCAATTGGTCCGCTCGAAATCTGCTGCAGGTTTTGGCGCCGGCGAGCCACGCGGCGCCAAAGAAATCGCGCCCTCGGTCGCGAGCCCGCGGCTCGAGCGCGGTCGCGCAAGGTCGCCGCCTGCGTCCAGGAGTAACATAATTGCCGACGCTGCGCGGGACTTAATATTTAACTAGTCGCAAACTCGATATATTTATAGGCGCGTTTAAGCTCCGTCTTATTGATTGAATGACTGGCGCGAGTACCTATAACCGCAGATGTTCCGCGTCCGATCGATATACACCCGCGCCATTCATAAGAAAAGTTTTTCCGCGCCGAAGTTAATTGCGAGCGACGCAATTGCCGGCCGTTTCTTTCTATTTTTAATATATATGTATCTGTATGGTTGAATATATAAATATACATATAAATAAGAAAAAATTAAAAAAAAAATATATATATATATATATATTTATATACATCCAAGCGGTACTGCCGCGCCTCGTCGTCGCGACAAACTTTTCGGCCAGAGTGCGCTCGTCGTGTGCGTGCGCCGGGTCATCCTCGGCCGACCAATTAGTCGGCGACGTTCAATTCTTTTCTGCAAAGGAGTTTACAATTCGACGGCGTCTTGTGGACCAGGGGCTGCGCGCGTGGTGCCCGGCTTTGGGGAGATTCTTATCTAAACGGTTATCAAGTATTTAGTCGCATAATCAAAAATGCTAAACGGGTGCGCGTACTTTTGTGAACCTGATACTGAATTTGGCGTGTGTGTGTGTATGAGAGAGGAGGGGTAGTAGTACAAAGATTGTTATATATTTTGTATTTACTTAAATGGCAGGAATAATTGAACAACGTGTATATTTAAATATTATATATATATACATATATATACGTGGGTGAACTATTGTAATTATAATGTATGGATTTTCATACGTATGGTATGAATATTAATGTATGACAAATTGCGAGCGTAATTTAATCTGAAGATAGTTACATATATAATATGGATTTAATATATATATATATATATATATATTATAGAAATGATACGTCAGCTACTGTATGAGCAATTTTAATGATATTGTAATATAAAGATTGCTGGATTTTTTGTATTATAACATTTATTGTATGGTTAAGAATAATGTGTGAGATATATGTGTATAAACAATTAGGATTATAAGGTAGAGATTTTCATGTACGTTGCATGAATAATGTATACGGCAAATTGCTAGCGTAATTGAATGTAAAAATAGTTTTCTGTATTGTATGAATTTAATTTTCTTGTATAAATAATGCTTCAACTATTTATTTGACCAATTTTAAGGACATAGTTGTAATACGGTATTGTTATATTACATATATGTATTTAATTTAAAATATGAATTGTTTTCAAACTGTATACATCTGTAATTACAATAGTATGTTTATAATGTAAAGATTATCATGTATATTGTATCAATATTATATACAACCAATTGCAAGCATAATTTAATATTAAGACAGTTACATGTATATTATATGAATTTAATGTATTATATAAATAATACTACAAATACATATATGAACAATTTTAATGATATAATTATAATATAACGATTGTTATATATTTTATTTACATTTAATATATCATACAGATAACACCTCAGCTGTATATAAGAACAATCATAATGATAAATACAATGAAACCATTTATATATATATATATTATACAAATAAAATATTTGAAACAATACTACGATAATGATATGCTAACGTTCAATATCACAACACAACATTCTCAAAACCTTAATTCAGTTCGTTCACTCTGATTGGTAGTTATTTAAATCAAAAAAAAAAAAGTATATATAGTATTGGTTTTATATAGATTTATTCTAATTTTAAAAACCTAATTAAGATTACTAATGATTTGTTGTGCCGTTGCAGAAAACGATTATCAATTAATTGTTCAAACTTGTTAATCAGATCGCAGAATGTCATTCCGTGGATTTCACTTTGATAAATTGTATTAAACACATACGCTAAATATTTAATAACCAATTGCAAAGTACTGATTTCTTATCTGCCACACAAAAGCGTACATTTCCAGTCGTAAGAATATATTTTTGGAGCCATCGTTATCAGCGGTTTTATATAATAAAAACAAATTCAATGAAAAAGAAGCGAAAAGAAAAATAACGACAACAATAATTGGAATAATAAAAAAATGTAACACAAAAATGATTCGGTCAACAATTCGAAGTCACTCGACTTATACGAAAACGATTAAACAATTTTTATCCAATCAATGCCAAGTCTAATCAGCGTTACCTTTTGAATTATCTCGAAACGCATAACAAATAGCAAAGTACAATAAATTTTATGCCGATTTAATCTACGAAACAATATTCTAAGGATTAAAAGAAAACTTATGTAACAATTCGAGCGGTGCAATTTGTAAAAACGACCGCGCGCAAATAGCAACGAAACGGCGGCGTCCAATCCGAAAACCGAACGACGAAAATTCGTCGACCGTGTATGAGTGTGTGTCTGTTTGTGTATATCTATTTTCAACTGTCGGAATACAATTATACAAAATAAAGTTTTTTTCATCGGTATCTTAATAAGAAAAAATAAGAGAAAAAAAAAAGAAAAAAAGAGATAGAGAAGAAAAACTACCAAGTTTCACGATCGCGAAATAAAAATACGACAAAAAAAAAGAAATAAATAAATTACCAAATTCGGTCGTTGCGATATCGACGGTGGAACGAAAAAAATTTCGAGTTCAACAGTCCAACCGACGCGAAATACGAGGAAAAACAGCGCAGATGGTGAGAAGGAGAGAGCGAGAGAGACAGAAAGAGTGGCGAGAAAAAATAATACGCGCGAAAGAAAAAGTACAACAAACGTCAATTACGCGACTGTACGTTTGTAAAATCTTACGGGAAAAGTCAACGGAGCGCTTCCAAGTGCGCGTATTGCCAGCAGGGTTGCGTACTCGTATCTCACGCACACCCGTGCGAGCGCCGACAATTACGTCAACGTCAAACTGCGTCGAGCTTTGAGGTTAGGGTCGACGGCTAAATCGCACGTTCGCGTATCCATTGGCACAATAAACGACACTGTCACTGACCGGGACGAATTTCGACACGGACAATCCGGGCGCAGCAGTTGCGAGACGGGCGATTCCGGTCGAAGCATGCGCCGGGGTGCGTTCGTCCAAGTTCATCGCGATGTCATTCATTGGCTCGACGTGTTTTGACTTGTTGTTCGTCACGGACCGAGCGCTTCGTCGATTGTTTCAATTGTTGTTGTGTTTTTATCGGTTTTCTCGTCGGTGGGTTTTGTTTCGAGCGCACGATATGCCGACACTCGCGCGAGACACCACGGTTTCCCCGGTTTTTCGTCTGCCAAAATCGTGCGCGCCGCGAGATGGCGCTACGGTGCGCGCTCGGGGCCACCAAGCGATCGGATGCGGGCGCGCTCGCGGCGCCCCGATTGATCCCGCCCGCCGTCCCGTCGGTGTCTTTTCATTGTCGTGTCGATTTGATTGTTAACGTTAATCGGAGATTTGAAAATCAAAAACAATCTGATTTTACGAACGCGGCGTTTAATTGGATATTGGATAGCTTGTGTTGTTTACCGACGGTCCGTCGATACGCAAAAATAAAAAAAAATACGTTAAAAAAAGGACTAATCGATTATCATAATCGCAATCGTGTTGGTGAGAAAGTAAATAAATAAATTTTATTATTCGTTATTGGATATGATTTAATTTTTATTCACACCATTATACAATGTGAAAAACAACGTTCACCTTTAAAGTTATCTTTCGATTGTTTGGCCGTTATTGCAAACATATATTTTGTAAAGTATAAAAATACAACTTTTTAATAAAGACTCGCGTTTTAATCGAAATATAATTGAATGTTATTTACCTACGTTCATGACGTATTGTCATAAATTTCAATTCTATATTTAGTTTTATTCTTTAAACGATTAGAAATCTATTAATTCATTGTTTCTATAAATACATTTTTACGTATAAAAATAATCTAAAAAGTTTATCTTTATCATTATTGATGTCAAATCCGTCTAAATTACTGTTGGAGAAGAGGAAGGCGCACTTCCGTCATTTCGTTGAAAGCTCTATAAAAAAACGTACGTTTTTGTAACCTTCGTTATTTTTTTCCCGATTTAACGCTTACATAATGTCGAAATAATAATTCGTTAAATAAACCATACAAATCGTCGTATGGACGAATTGAACGTTCATTTTCCAAAACAATCGTTGCCGCGACTTATTTCATGGCGTATATGAAAACTGTTCGAAAATCAAAAAAACATTAAATCGTCTATCTCACTCTTTCGTATTATTAAAAAATAACAGAAACAGCCAACCGACCCGGACCGCTTTTTATTTTTCCGTTGAAAAATAGTCTAACCAATTTTTCGCCATTTTAAACCAACCGACGAACCGCAACAAGTTACATTATTGCAGCAAATTAACCAAACAAAACAAGCGAGCGCGCAATCGCAAAGATCGCGTTACTCGAACCGAGGTACAACTTTTATTATAATTAATTATTAACTGTCTGTTTTATCCGTCCTTTTTCACCAAGAAAATGACATTGCCAGATTAGTAATCTAGATTGTTAAATAGGTCAGATACGTAACAGATGCTGCGATTGGGCGTTTAAAATCACGAAGATTTGTGATTGGCTTTATCTCGATTATTCGCGGATCGTTACGTTCGTGGTTTAGAAATTATTTTATAATTTCGCGTTCGCGTAACAACCCCCCTCCCCCTCCATCAATTGAACAACCGATTTGATGTACAAAATGCGCGCGTCTCGGCGCGGCGTTGAAAAAGGACGCGCGAAATTCAACACCGTTACGATGTTATTTGTAGGTCATTTGTGTTTTATTTATTTTACGAGTTTATTGTTTTCGCGTCCTTCTTTAATCCCTCTTTTTTTCACGTTACCAAAATATCCGTTTTAAAGGTCCATTAAAGTTTGAACGAAAATCACGCTCTTTGAAACGCATCTTTAAACTGTAATTTTGTTATAGTTTTGTTTGTTATGCACTTTATGCGTACAAAAATTATAGTCATTATCAGACACGTATATACTCGCGTTATATATATTTATATGTATAGATATATGTAATACATTTCATTCAACTCGAAGACTTGTTTATCGCCGAGTTTGCATATAAAATTGTTAACTTGCTAAACTATAAAATAATTTTTAACTACACGCCAATAAAGTTTTCGCCCTAATTTGTCGCGTTATATTGATATGAATGAACGTCTCTATTAATATTCGCGCATGCATCTATTCGCTCGTTCCAAATTGACGCGCACATCTATTAGTATTTATGAGCCATTCGTCCATGTTTCTATTTGAATCTGGGAGTCGGAAAAATTGCATACAGTTATAACAACTGTAATAAGCATTGCATTCTAATTTCGGACGTGAAAGTGTAATTTAATAATTATGGCTGCGCGACGATTACACTATTATTAAACGCGAAACTGCCCGTTCCGAGCACACAAAACTGTAACTTTTCAAGTCAAACGATTTTAAAGTTATTGGGCTGATTTATTTTTGAGTTTGTTTATAATACGCGCGACCGTACAATCACGAAAACATCTTTAGAATTATGTTCGCGCGATCGCCGAACAAACTATTGTTTATAAATACATCTTTACGGGTTTGTTGTAAATCAAAAATACAACAACAACAATAACAATTAATAATAATAGAAGCAATAAACAATGAGAATGGTATTATTACGTTTGACCTTCGCTGTCATATTAAGGCGTGACGAAATACATCGAAACGTAAATATTGTTGAAACCATCAGAAAGGTGAAAGAATAATAATATAAATAATAAAGAATTAACCATGCACCCCGATTTAAACTTCTAAGGTCATATTTGTATGTTTTTATATTCGTAATTTTTTAATTTATATTTATTTTTTTACTTCTTTTTCGAAATTAATAAACATGGTTTAAACAGTGATAAACGAGAAACGTAATAAACTAAACAAACAAATGTATTAAAATAGAAAACAAGAGTGTTATATATGGAGCAAAATAAAAATAAAAAATAAATTAATAACGTATTACGACAGTTAATTGTTTTAATTGTACGTTTAATGGACGAATTTGTTTGAAATTAAAAATAGTCAGAAATGTTGCGATGCAAACAAAAATGTACCGTACTCTAAGTTATACGCGACGAATTTAAAAGACGATTTTTCCGTTGCCGGCGTAATTCAAAGACAAAAGAGAAAGGCATTTAATTGTCAAAGGATTTTTGCGTAATTTCAAAGATTATATTAAAAGCGTGAGTTATGCGGGAGGGGTTAAGCGTAATGTGTTTTAATGTCCTTATTATAACTTCACGTGATTCGTTCTTTTTAATATGCAAGTTGATTTGCGAGTAAGGCGTTAATTGAATTAAAATATATACCATTTGAATTGATTGAATAAATACAATAAGGCAAATTGACTTAGACGGCGCGTGACATAAAATTATTAAATGAGATAAAATGATTTGCAGGGTTAGACGGTCTTAATTTAATTGCTATTAGCAGAAAGTAATTGAGAATTATGGCAAAGCGGCAAAGCTTTGCTGTGATATATTTATTCCAGACTTAAAGTTAGGTGTACAATTTTGATTTGTTAAATAAAAAATCGATTTCAATTTTGCGATGCGAAGAGGGAAATTATATTTTACTTACTATTCAAACGAAACTTTATGCAACGAGGGAGAAATACTAAGATTTCATATTGTATTTCGAGAATAAAACACAATTTTACCGTGGGTGAAAAAGTTCAATTTCTTTTTCATTGACAAATGTTATGTGGTATAAGCGATATTTACGCCCTTGGTCGACAAACCTACTTATATAGGGTAAGAAAAGTGAACTTTTCACAATTCTGCATTTTAATCCCTTGGGAGCGACATTTATGCCGAAAACACCGGAAGTGAACATCTGGACTTTACACGCACGCGCGTGACGAAAAAAATTTTAAGATTTGTCGTCGTAAGCCTGACGTTTGTTTAATTATAAACACAAGAAGCCAAAGGATTTAAAAGAGCGAAACTAAATTACAATTTAATGAGCGTGATTATCATATTATAATCATTACTCTGATTAAATGTAATTAAATGCTTCGAGCGTGTATGAAACGGCAAAGTAAACGCAAATAAACATTACAAGTGCAGTTACGCAATTGAGTTTGTGTCGTTACACAATATATATATATATATATAAATAATCTATATATTCACACACATTTATAGATATTAAATATTTATTTAAAAAACGCAACATTAACGTACGAAATTTCGTTCGTTTTGCTACCACGCGGCGGGAAAAATAACGCTGGAGAAACAACGAAGTCTTCATTGTTATTCAATTATTAACAAAAGTGTCGCATTGTCTACAAAACGGCAACAATTGCAAGGTCGCGGTACATAAAAATAAACACATAAATAACATTCTTTCCAAAAAAGATAACAATATTTACAGTTTCAATAACTTATTTTATGAATGACCTTCCCATTATTGTCATCATGTTTTCATTACAATTTTGTCGGTACGAATTATCTTAGCGCGCCGTCTGTTAAACCGCCGAACATTGCAATTCAAATTTTCTAATTGCAGTTTTCGAATTCCATTGGGTTTGCGACATTTGTAAAACAATTATCCGCGGCGTCACGATACGTTACCGAATTAACCGTTGTTGCCAGTTCAAACGGTATTAACACGTGCGAATAGAAACACGAGTTTTCGTCAAGACGTCGTGTGAATGTTAAAAAAAGATCAAACTGACGGCGGCACACGAACGGTCATTACATTTCGGCGCGAAATTTGACGAGTTTTGAGATGAAACGAATCATTTTTTCAATAAAAAGACGTAAACATAGGCGCGCAATAAACAACAAGCGGATTGTTTACCCTATTGTTATCCTTTCCCAATTTGCTCACGAAAATTTTAAATTTCATTGCGACATTGAAATAATTAAGACGGTTCACGTTAGGATGGCAACATTTGCGCTTGCTGCAATATGATCGCGTTCGGTGAATCTGACCTATTCACGGGACGCACTTTCGATTCCCTGCAAATCGAAAGTGTCATCACAATATAAACCAAAAAATCGAAAGTAAATTCCCACGTTGTGTGAAATGTGTTGTTATTTTTTACAATAAAAGGAGTTGAAAATAACTCGTCTCTAAGGTAGGACGCTTTATTTTAACTTGTTATTACGACGGAAGAAAATAGTTTGTTTAAGGTGCGAGAGGTGGCTGAATTCATTGTTGCGCTTTCAAAAACCAATTTATTCTATGCGGGATAGACGAGAGGGGGGAGTGCCTTGAGTTCGGTAACCTAATTTGACTTTATTTTCTATTGAAATACACCAAAAGAAAAAAAAATATTTCGATTGTTTGAATTGCGCGCACTTTGGCTATTTTACCTACAAAATTTAAATCGGTATTAACGGAATATAATTTGTCAATAGGAAATAAAATTCCGATGCAATTTGTTAGCGAAAAGGGATACCGTTCTTTTTCTCGGATAATAATATATAAAATTCTGAATAATATCGAAATACTCACGAATTGAAAAAAAACGACTCGATTTGTCGCAAGTGATGTAAGAATTGGAAAATTCGAATCCAGATGATTTGCTAACGTTTATGATTAATTCTGTTGCGCGAGTGATTTTATTTATGTCGGGATCGCTCGGTTTCGAACTGCGGACTGAATGTTACTAACAAATTAGACATACTTTTTAATTCCGAAATTCTCAAAGACGTCATCGAAAATTGGAAAGTGCGTTACACGTGTGCTAAATGCTAATGATTGTTGTGATAAATTAAAATATATCACACTTTTTGTTAAATATCATTTAATCGTTTGCGTCATAAATTGTAATATAATATGTATTTGTGTCTGTGTTTGTGTGTATGTATACATCGTTTGAAGTTAGTTATGCAACGAAATTCTATTTTTTTGTCACTTTTTTGTTTTAACAGGGCCGTAACTGTGTCGCCCAAAAGTAGGATGTTCTGGAAACTTACTTCATTTATGTGATTATATATATGCATATACGCATACACACACACACACACACACACACAATATATATATATTTTATTCAAATAAAAAAAAAGTATACACTATATAAAAATACACAAAAAAAAATATATTAAATACAAAAATGCCGCCATACCCATCTCCACCCCAAAAACAATTTTATAACCACTTTTTTCTATCGCCACACTCCCTCTATTACACATACTACACTACCGCCTAACCTTCTCTCTCATCCACACACTCTCCCCG
>JABFQC010000187.1:0-33785 GCA_022817085.1 Psilanteris sp. ZL-2020
CGGCGGGAGTGTAAGTCCCAAGTACTATAAACTATTATCAGTCAATTTGATAACAATTTTTTAATCGTTCTTTTTTATTTATTTATTAATTTTTGTTTATTTTTTGTTTATATAATAATACAATTTATTTACTTTTTTTTAATTTAAATTCAATAAAATTACTTTTTCCTCGTCTAATATGTAAAAACCCTTGCAGCGCATTCACACGAGAGAGCGTACCGCGACTAACGCGAAAGAAACAAAAACATAATAATTTTCTTTAGCTATTGCAGGTAGGCAAAGTAGATGATAAAATAAAACGGTGCCGAGGTGTTCTCACGAGAATCTTTGATTCTTGTTGCTGATTTGGTTTTTGTTCTTCTATTGACTCGCGCACTCATTAGCCTCGAGACAATGACAGTGCCACCCACCGAGCTGAAATAAGTGGCACTGCCAATCAGTCCCGTGTTGGGACACAAATTGCGCTGCACAACAGCACGACGATTTTCAACTAAACACCCGAGGTTATTTGAACGATCGGTTAACTTGCCTCGCCATAAGCGCTTAATGCCTTATACGAAACTAATTGAAAATCGTATCTTCTCGTGCAACGCGACTTAAGTCCAACAAAAACCTTACAGTGTTATCTGAGAACCCCTTCAAGCATCGTGCAAACGAATCGTTGGTTTTGTTACGTGTGTCACGTAAAAAACACTCGACGATGCCTTCGTGAAAATATTTGCATGATCAAAAAGTCCATAGTTTTCTGATTGCCTCAGCGTTGTTCTGTTCCACTAACGGAAGCGTGTCCACGTTTCAAAGACTCCAACCGCTAGTTCAGAATTTACCAAAATAAAAGCAAAGATCTTACGCTCTCTTTCCCGTTCATCTCGCTCTTTTAAAGAGATTCCAGCTACAACAAGGATAGAATTGAGCATTCATAGGTCGTAAATGAAAAAACGGGAGATTTTAATAGAAGGAATTGAACGTGTTTTATGAGGAAATAATTTTGATATCAGTGGCAAATGGGGTACGGAAGATTATTTAATGCTTAAATAAAATGAATACTGAAGTGAAGATTATGAAATATTGACAAGTTAAGATAATTTGCGTTAAATTTTAATTATTTTTATAGAAGATTAATAGTAATGATGTTTGGTGACTTTCACTGTTACTGGAGATTGAGGCTGTCATATGGGAGATCATAGAATACAAATCTCCACGATAGAAAATTGAACAGCTAAGGCTGTAATATTCTCTGAATGTGAAAACAGAATTACTATCCTTGTTAGCAAAGAAATTTCCTTAACGAACAACAAAATGACAAACACAAAGAAATGTAAAGTAAAGAAAACATGTAGAGTGACTATCGTTTAGAAACTTTTAAATCACAGTTGCATCGTGGACACACTAAAATGCTTTCGGCTGTGTCGAAAGGGATAATTATATGTTAGATTCGTATATACACGTGAATATTATAAAACTCCTATAGTCCTTGGCTGCGTCTGCAAATACCTGGTGCTTGGAGAAAAAAAATCATACGATTTGTTCAAGGCCATGAAAAGAACGAATTCAACGAATCGATAAATCAATATCAAAAAATAATAAATCAATCGTTGGGTTATCCTTTTCATGACCCTTGGCAATTGTAGAAGCGATAAAATTACCTGCTGGTGCGGACGGCTTGACTATGTCGCGCATTAGTGGACTGGTCAAAGTCACGCTAACGGTTACAGTACCACCTGAAACTGTTATTGCTGCTGATTCTGGATGCTTGCCTACATTATAAGTATCTTCTGGAGCTACTATTTTTAGCTGTGTTGGCAGAATCTCGGCAACTTTATTTAATAGTGTTCTGAAAATCAGTTTGAATTATACTGAATCAGTAAGAAGAAAACTATTTGTTTTCAAAGAATTAAAATAAAATACTTGTTAAACAAACAGTGTATTTAAAAAAAATATTTGTATGATAAATTATTGTGCCTAAATAATGCACCTTTGTCACAGTGTAACAATTTATTAAAAATCTTATACATTAAAAAAAATGTCAAAATACTTATTTAATTATTAAGGCAATAATGAATCATCACTTATATTTTGTGTATTATACAAATATTACATACCTAGTAGGTTTTTCAGCGCATAAAACCACAAGACAAACATGATTATCGCCCGATAATAGAAGACCTTTAGCCAAATTTCCTACTCGCATAACTCCTCTAAGAATTCGAGCATCTTCTTTTTCTTTTTGGAACGAGAACAAATTTCCATCGCTTCCATCTTCTTTTTGAGGTGGTTCAGTGTTCTTTTGTTCAACTTCTTCAGTTTTTATAGGTTGGGCTGCAGCAGCTGGTGTTGCTGGAGTTGAATTAGTATTGTTTGTTGCTGTGGTATTATTTGCAGTAGCATTTGTAGTTGCTGGTTTTTTACCTAAATAATAAAATCACTCAAATGAATATCAAAAATCAACTACAATTTACAAAAATAATTACAGTGAAATTTATAAAACATCAGCCTGCCAATTCATCTAAAAATATTGTAAAAAATTTGTTAATGACATAAAGATCCAAAAAACTTGTATCTTTAATTTATTAACAACTTTACAAAATTCTCAGTCTCGTCATCGATATCATCATTTGTTTTTTATGTACATCAAATTATTCATAGAAAATAATAAGATTCAATATACGAAACTTACTAGCTTCTGCCAGCTGGTCAGATACGAATTTCAATGCTTTTTCTGTATGAGAAACAATCTTTTGAACTGCTTGTAATTCTTCTTCTTTAGGATAAATTGAAAAGTGATGGGCAATCACGTGTTTATCATCAGATGAATCGGACCGTCTCTGTGGACCTGGGTACATAATCATAGGCGGTGGTGGACCTGGGAATGATTTAGGCATAGATGCTCCTGGACTTCGACCATATCTTCTATACCAGTCATAATATTCACATTCTTCTTCATATCTACGTCTTTCTTCCCAATACATCATCTCTTCATCCATCATTGGACCCATAGGTCGTATTGGTCCCATTTGATTGATTTCTTCGCGACGTCTGATATATTCATCACGCATTTGCTGTCGTCGAAGTTTCTCTTCTAATAATTTACGCTGTTTTAAGCTTGGTTTCATGTCTACAATAAGAAGGGGATTAACCTTCTTTTTGTATGCAAACCGATGACGACGTCCCTTCATATGCATATCTTTGGCATTTGGATCATTAAACCGACATTCACACAATTTGCAATTGAAGCTGATTATTTTACCATCCTCTGATTTGTTTTCTTCGATATACTCTTGACCTACTGGTTGGATATCTTTCTCATCAGTTGTTACTTCCTCAGTAACATCTTCTCCTCCAACATCTTCTTTTCCATCGCCTTGACCTTGATTAACTGTACCTAAATTACCAGCTAAAATAATATATCAAGTATTTTTAGATAGTCATGAAGAGTACTACTTAATAAAGCAATTACAATTCTACAATAATTATTAAATTATATAATTATGTTACAAATTCATTAATATAAATTAGTTTGTATTAAAATTAAAAAAAGAACTTACAAGCAACGAAATTAATCTTCGGCGTCGCAGTAACGGTAGAATTTTTGCCAGCAGCAGAATTGGCTGCAGCTGGTTTGGGATTCAAAACCGTTGGGTCTGCACTTGGGATGGGTTTGCCTAGTTTCGTATGTAGCTTGACGACCTTCTGATGTTTCGCACCTCGTATATGAGCAGCGTACGCATCGTTGCCGGTACAAGTGACATCACACAATTCACATCTCAAAGAGTTTCCAGCACCTCTTGTAGGCGGCTGTTGTGGTACTTTCAGCGAAGCTTCCTTCTTCTTGTGCTTTTGACCTTCCAAATGCTCACGGTAGGTTTGTGGTCCAGCACAGCTGATCTTGCAGACATCGCAGTAGTGAAGTTGCTGGGGCTTTGGTGGCGGCTTCAGTTTCATTCCCTTCATTCCGCCCCCTCCAGCTCCAAATCCCTTACGTCCGTATCCCTGCCAACCTCCAGTCTTCTGGTTAGTCGAATTGCTGTTTGCACTCTGTTGGGCTACATACATTGTCGCAGCGCTATACAGCGCTGCGTCGTAGCCGGAATACGTTGTACTCGCCGTTTCTAAAGGAAATGAAATTGACACCTCAAAACTTTGCCGGATTCCCACGCGATTTTAAATATCATATTCGGTTGATTTAATTTTATTTCTTTCTTCGGTTTAATTACATTTTTTTCATCCTTCTTGTCTTTTAATAAATATAATTTTTTCGCGATTTAAATGTTTCGATTTGTTTTGGTTTATGCGTTTCAGTTAACATATACGTTTTATATATTTTGAATACGTCCTCGAATTCAACCTCTTGGACATTATCCACAAATTATGAGTGAATCAATTTCATGTTTGTTACTTTTTATGGAAATAGCAAATGAGCATGCATGACACATGCGGGACTTAAGCATAAACTGGTATAATTTACGGCAGGAAAATACTTGGAGTATTATTTAGTAATAGTTCTTTTAATAAATATATGAATGACTATTAAATTCGCTCAAACTGCGAATCATTTGCAACTTAAATATTTAATTTTTTGCATTATTAATTTAAACATTTAATGTACTTAAAAGATATAATGATATTTTTCACTTATGAAATAATTCAAATTTATAAACTCATAAAGTTCATGTTTGTAATTGTTTCAATTTATTTACTCAATATTAATCGTCAAATAAATTGTGAGTAAAGAAAGTAAAAAAAGACTTTAAATAAAATTATTTATCACAACTTCTTGATTTAAATTAAATAATTAATTTAATAAAGCTCCTAAAGCATCAATGTACATAAATGCATTAAGGATACAAGTTACTGAACATATTTTCATCCACTGACTGATAGTTTTGCTTTTCACTCCACAACCAAAATCAAATTATACTTAAAAGTCGCAAAAAAATATATACAATTGCAAGACAAACTATTTAAAACTTGAGATAGAAAAGTTGCATAAGAATACTTACTATTGGATGCAGTAGATGGAGTAGCTGCTGGTGTAGCTGGAGCGGTATATCCAGAAGAATATGTAGCACTTTGGGTTGGATTAGATTGCTGATAAGCGGTACTAGATGCTTGATAAGTTTTAGCTTGGCCTGTTGTTGTTGCCTGTCGAGCAGTACCCGAATAAGCACTAGTTGTACTATAAGCTGGCTTCGCAGCTTGATAATGGGTTTCTGTAGTTGTATATGTTGCAGCTGTAGCTGCTGGTTGTTGGTAATATGTTTTAGTTGCGTCGTATGTAGCAGCTGGTGCAGCTCGTCCGTATCCGTAGTCGTAAGTTTGAGCGACAGTACCTGGATTAGCAGCTGCGCACCAAAAAATATTTTAATTGTTTTTCAAATCATTCATTTCTGAACAATACTTCTTTGTAAATTAAATAATTATATTATCATAAAAACACATTTTTCTATTTTATATAATGAACTCATTAAAAAAATAGATATTACTTTATTAATTATTAAATCAATGAAATTGTGAAAAAATACAAACATAATTTTACTGTTGATATTTCTAAAATTAATAATGTATGAAATTAAAAATTCATTTCAAGATAAAACAGTATTAAACTAAGACAATAAATACAATTGTTTAACAAAAATTTTAAGTTATAATATTTATGTAGAGTTTGCCTTAACTTGAAAAGAAATCTTCCAATTATTGAAAAATTGTATAATTATATTAAAAATTTTGTTTTCAATTTTTTGTATAAGTTTTTAATCATTTTATATACTATAATCTATACAAGTTTTATAATTTGTGGATATTTTTTAAATGCTTTCAATTTCCAACAAAAATATTGCCATGTTATAAAAAGAAATAACTTTTTTATATATTCTATTTGAGTTGTTCGAATGTATTGGTAAATAAATTAAAATATAAAACAATTTAAAATTTAGTTTAGTGAAGACTATTATCTAGCATATTGCATGCATGAAAAGCTATATCATTATGATTACTAAGATTAATCGATTCTAAAATATACAAATGTGTTTAAAAATAAGATAATCCTTTATTTGAGTAATTTTCATTATGTTTATTATAAAAATATTTATAAACATTCTTGTAAGATAATATATAGTCAAGATTATTTTAAAGAATATATAAATTGTGTTTTATCCTATATATTGTGTTCTATTTTTTTACATAATTATAATATACTATACATATATATTATACATATATACCTATTACAAACATAAATAAAACATTGAAATAAGTTTGCAGTTTATATTTCAAATTAATTAAATAATTATTATTTTTTTATATTATATTTTATTTAACTTATATTTAATCCAATAATAACAGTCTGATATTACATAAGTTCAAACATTTAGAAAAAACAGTAATTTCTTTATCATAATAACACTACTCCAAGTTTACATTTAGTCTTTGCATATTTAAAATGACTAGCAAATATCCACAAAGTATTGATTATCTTCAACTCTTTTGTATTATTATTCTGAACAAAATAACTTAGGTTGAAACCAACTTATAGATAACTAAATTAATAATAAACTAAGTTACTGGATATAGAATTATTTATAATTCCTACCATCAATATACATACGTATATATATATATTAAAGACACTTCAAAAATAATGCAATGTATTAACGAATACAATACTACAGATTACTTAAACAGTTGAAATAACTGATTTACAGGAATTCAAATATTTAAATCCGCATACAAGTTGCATTAAATAACGCAAACCCTAAATGATCTTTATATACAAGAAACTCTATCATTAATTATTACCTATATGTAATCGTTGTGTAGTATAAATCTTTGATTTTTAACCTATAAAGTAAACTTAGCATACACCACTATACAAAGCTAATGCACAAAATAAACTTTCTGATTCATCTGTTTAAGTAAACCGTGTATTAAACATTCTATAAAAGTTGACTAAAAAAATGAATATTACCTAAATAAGAAATCCATTACACAATTCTCTCTAACTGAATACAAACAAATGAATTCCACTTAATGTTCCAATAACAGAATAAATTGTTTATTCTTTTTTTTTCTCCTCTCCTTTTCAATCAGACAAAAACCCTAGACCCAAATTAACCACCGATCAAGCGCACTAATGAATTAAGTAAAAAAATTGCAATTACCGACTTATAATATACCCATCTAATTAAGATCTCAAGCACACGTGCGTGACAATCAATATAAAAAGTAGTATCTTGGAATGAATGCGAAACTAAAACTACACCCGAAATCAAACACCCCGGCGTTTGTCCACAAAATCGGCGTCACCGTCTCCCGAGATTCGCTTTACACTTCAAAGTTTGATGACGCAACACTCGACATTCTATACGAATACATATGAAACACACACACACACATGCACGTACACGCGAGCGATTTAACCAAGCCGATGAATTCGAGCAGAAGTAAAAAAAAAAGAAAATAAGCAAGACAGAGTGAAAAACTTACCAGCGTATGTGGTGCCGGTGGCTGCGGCTGCCGCGGCGGCTTGGTATGTCTCGTACCCTGTAGCCGGGGTAGCCGCGGGCCTCTGGGTATAGGTCGCAGCGGTAGCCGCGGGCGTTACGGCGTATCCAGCCTGTCCGGTTTGGTACGCAGCAGCACTCGTAGCTCTAAAGGAAACAAATGAAAGCACACTTCAGTGACGGCCATTGTTTAAAAATTGGACTTACGAAATCTAGTCGTGACGAAGCGTGCGAGCCGACGCGCGACGACAGGCGATCGCGCGACGCACCAAAAGTTCCGCCAGGTCGAAATTCCGCAACGAAACGTTCCGCGGGCGACTTAATTGAACCGCGGCCAAGTGGCCTCGCGCGACCGAAACACCTCGGACGCTTGGCGTGTCGCGAGCAATGGCGGACTCGAGCCGGCTCGGCCGCCAACGACACCCCGCGAAACGGCGATTTCGGTCGCGCGCGGACTATCAAACGCAAAACTCAACGAGCAACCGATCGCGGCACCGCGCGAATTACGATCAACACCATAAATCATACCCATATTGCGTTCCGCCGTGCGTAAATCCGAAATAATTGTTCTGGGCCATCTTTCCACGCAGAGTATCCCGGAAAGAAGGATAATGGAGGAAGCCGTAGGGCGTGCCACGACCGAATCAAGATGGCGTTGCTGCTTGTTAATGATTGGCCGCCGTGCGCCGCAACGCGCGCCGGTATTGGCGCTTTCCGTTAGAGCGCGCGCGCGCCCCCCCGACGCGCGAGAACGCGAGTCGCCGCGAACGCGGACGCGTTTTCCGCGCGGACAACGACGCAGCGCGGCACCGCGACAACAACTGGCCGCGAGTCGTGCGCGATTATACTTACCATTAACTGTCTCTACGCGTAGCAAACGACGATCGGTCGTATTTTCGACGATTTCCTGTTCTGTCGAGGGTCGCGATCGACGTCGTCCGGCGTGCGCAAAACGGGGCTAGTTTGCCGGCGACGCGTGCGTACTACGATAATGCGATACCCCCCTGCGCAAATTGTCCTCGCGCATTCGCTGCGACCTCTGCCGCGGCCATGCCGTTCGATAGAACGCGGGTACGCGGATATTGCGGGTCGCTTTGCAATTTCCCGGTGCAAAAAAGGGTCTCACGCTCGCCGACGGTCATTCGTGTATTGGAAAGGCGAGCAACATTTTGCGGGATTGTTTTGTCGAGATCGGGCATTACAGGCGCGCGGATGCATGTGGGTACGAGCTGAACTTGGGCACCGAGTTCTCGATATGTTACGAGGGTATAAATCAAAATACGGGAATGGTTATTTTGTCGAATTAATTAATATAACTTCTTTTGACCTGTTTTTAAAGTATCGGTGTACGTTTCATTTATTTATAATTGATTTGCCGTAAATATATAAAAAGGAATAGATTCATCGAAGATTTTAATTTGAATCGCAACTTTGCGTCACGTGGGGAATTAATTCTATGATTGACGTAAATAAAACTTTTCGGTAATGAAACTTTTTTTTAATTTGTTAGTATTATTATTGTGTAACTATTGACATTTGACATTATTTTCTAATAATAAAGGAGCATTTTTCTAAATTTGTATTAACCGTTGTTTGATTATTATTATATACTTAAATATCGAATACACCATAATTATATAACCGTATATTTATATATATACGTGTATTATTTAAAAATCATATTGCAAAATAAATAGTATTTGGTACAGAAAATTTGTATGGTCTAATAGTATGATTTAAAGTATAAACATTTGAGTATTCGATTTTTGAACGAAGAAAACTGCATTTCACTCCAATTCCCTGCATCTGGGTAGGGGAGGAGATGCGAGGTGAATGCCCTCTTTTAATTTCAGACGTGCCGAAATTAGGGAAAGTGGACCGACTAAAGTAAATAGTAATATGATAAATAGGAAAGGTTTTTATAACGTTTTTTTTAATGTTCGAGAAATTTATCTTTGATAATTATATATACAATAATTATGAATTAAAAACAAATATAAACAATTTTAATCATATTTTATTCTTTTTTATAAATTAAATCACTTGCTTTAATTATATTTAGTAAATATATTTATGTATGTATGATATTAAAAACATATTTAAATAAACAAATATTACAGAAATAAATCTATATTTTGTTTAATTTCTTCATTAAAGCTTAAGATGGTTCTTTAAATGATTTTATTAAAAATTAAATATTTCATAAAATATCTTTTAAAGATTATAATTAATTATTTATAATTATTGATTCACTTTTCTTATGTTAGGATATTATTTTATAATAAAAGTGAATATTTATATTTACTTATTGAAGTAAGTATACAACTCATTTTTGTTGTCAAGGTAGCAAAAAAACAACTTGTATATTATCTCAACATTTTATATAAATATTTTCTGTAAATAGAATCACCCATGTTCAAAAAATTATATGAAGTATTTACAATTTATATATAACTAAATTTTGCATTATTATAATGAAAAACACTAATTCCGTTACGATATAGACTTAGCAAACTCCCTTTAATAAGATGGCCCTTTAAATTAATATGACAAATATTACAGATTCTGATATAATTTTGTTAAACATAGTAATTGCTATTACATATTCATTCTATTAATATTTACATTTTAGGTAATTATTTGTATATAAATAGAATAAAATTGTTAAAAAGAGATCCTCGAAAACGAATTGTGTTCTCCTGTCAACAATATTTTTTTAATAAAATAATCTCCTAAAATTTGAACATTACCTGAATGAATGACAATTAATATAACATACTACATTGACAATAGAGTCTTAAAAAACCCTGAGACCGTTGCAGCAAAACTATACTCCAAAATTCGGACTTTACTTTATGTTCAAAGCCATCTGTTGGCTGAATTTGTAACCATCTCGATGGTGGAATTCGTTGAGATTGTGACGATAAAAAGTAAGAAATGTATGAAATGAAAAATAAATAGGTGAGAAAAAATAATAAAAAACCTTATCAACACTATTCCGTTACATTAGACTTGAAGAACCCCCTCAAGGTTAAATAGAAACCGATTAATGTCAAATTAAGGAATTTTAAGAAAAAACGGTTATACTACAATTATATATCGCAATAATTATTTCAGCCGTCTTTATCACTCCAGAAGAATAATATTTGTAAGTAAAATTATTCTTTTACAAATTATTATGGATCGAAGTTATTGTCACTGCGTATCTGTGGTGAAAAAAAATCGCCGTGTCAACTTACAATAAAACTGTTGTAAAAAATTTAGTTACTTCAAATAAAAAATAGAATTATACAAAATAGCAAAACCCAGACTCCGTTGCAGCAAATATTCTATTTCACCTTAACCTAAAGAACTCTCTTATGAAGGGGCGAAGCAGGTTCATCCAAGTCTAATGTAACAAAATAGTGTTTTCGTTCATTGCAATATTAAAATTTGTTTTTTATAAATTGCAAGTATTTGCTACGATTTTTGGATAATGGGAAATTATGTTTGTATAATAAATTTAAATTTTCAAATAAAAGTCTTTAAGTAATTAGTCGCCTCGCATTTTTATCACCTCGGAAATGATTCTACAATTTACGTTTTTAATATTGTGTTAAGGTGAAATAGAAACCGATTAATGTCAAATTAAGAAATTTTAAGAAAAAATAGTTATAACATAATTATATACCATAATAATGATTTCAACCGACTTTATCTCTCCAGAAGAATAATATTTGTAAGTAAAATTATTCTTTTACAGATTATTATGGATGGAAGTTGTCAACGCGTTTCTGAGGTGTGTTTTTACAATTTTTACAAGCCGTGGCAACTTACAATAAAACTATTGTATATAGATTGTTTTTTATATTAGATTATAATTTTCCTACTTTTGAAGAAACGGCTGAAATTTATTAGGTACTTCAAATAACAAATAGAATTATATAAAATAGAAAAATCCTGACTCCGTTGCAGCAAATGTTCTATTTCACCTTAAATTGATTTTTTAAGGCGGTTCTTCAAGTTTAATGTGCCGGATTAGTGTTTTCTTTTATTGCTGTATTAAATTTTTATTTTTTATAAAATCTAAGTATTTGCAACCATTTATGGATACTGGGAAGTTATTTTTGTATAATAAATTTCAAATAAAATTCTTTACGTAATTAGGAAACTCGTTTTTTTAACACCTCGAAAACGAGTTTTTCCCTTGACAAACCACCTTAAGGTGGTTCTTCACGCGTTTTTGAAATATATTGCAGGTTTCGTTATAGTTTCTTTGATTTATTTAATACATGTATTTTTCGCGCATACACATTTTTCATTTTTGTAGAATTTACTTAATGTTAAGAAAATCAATTTAACATAATATTAAAAACGTAAATAGAAAACTCGTTTTCGAGATGATAAAAAAACGAGTTCGTTAATCACGTCAAGAATTTCATTTGAAAATTTAAATTTATTATTCAAAAATAATTTCCCACCATCAAAAAAAGTGGCAAATACTTGCATTTTATGAAAAAGCAAAACTTAATATTGCAATAAAAGAAAACATGCCATTACATTAGTTTGAAAAACCCCTTAATATTTAAATGTAAACTTCAATTTTTTTATTATAAAACAATAACCTCCCAAAATGAGAAAATTGTCAGAATTAATATTCAATATTAATAATTATAATTAACAAAAATATATCAAAATTGCAATGTCCCTCAAAAAAAACCTCCAAAAGTTTAATTTAAAAGTAAACCTATAGTCCATTTGTAAAGTTGCCTAACTCTAGGCAACTTTTATTATTGCAACTGTAAAATATTTGTAAAATATTAATAATGTTCCATAATAATTTTTCAGTCTAATTATATATGCTGTAAATATACTAAAATAAGATATATAAACAAAAACACAAAAGATGAAATTCAATTTTGGAAAGTAACCAATAATGCATAACATAAAGCTGTGTTTTCATGGGGAGAAGATTCTACGGTATTCCGGCTGAGTTCTAAAATTGATTTTTAGCACTTTTGTCTTTGTCTTAATTATTTGTTTTCATATTTTTATCTCATTGTTGTGTACTGAAAGGTAATTTTAGAACTAAGCTCCGACTGCGACGATTATCCGACTTTCACTATAAAATGAGAAACTGACTCAATTTAATAACAACTAAAAATGTAGTAACTGTTAATATATTACGAAATATACTAATTCTAAAACATTAAATTAAAGAATCATCTTCATATTAAATTCAGAAGTTTCAGATGATATACAACATAGTATTTTTAATTGTTACATACTTTAAATTACTGCCAGAACTGTGCTAGTAAAAGACGAAAATATACACCAGATCAAGTTAAAAGAAGATACCTTTATACTAGCAGTACTTCCATTTCTAGTTACAATTATATGGCACTTTCGAAAAGTAACAGAAATATTTTTACGCACCTATCGCAGCGGACAAAAGTAGTGAAACTATCCGGTATCTCGGGGGAAAAATAGCTACTTTTCCCCCTCTATAACGGATAGTTCCGCTTTTGTTTCGCTGCGATGGTGCGTAAAATAGCTTACTTTTCCTCGGGCGCAGTGGCGCCCTCCGCAGTAATATACTATATATTAAAACTGTTAAAACGGTTCTTCAAGTCTAATGTAACGGAATAGTGTTATTTGCGCACATTTTTTAATGATGGGAAAATATTTTTGTGTAATAAATTTAAATTTTCAAATAAAATTCTTGACGTATTTAGTAAACTCGTTTTGTTATCACCTCGAAAACGAATTTTCTATTTACGTTTTTAATATTCTGTTAAATTGATTTCTGTTACATTAAATAAATTCTATAAAAATGAGAAAATGTGCGTATACACGAACAATGAACGTATTGAATAAATTAATAAAAATATAACGAAATCTGCAATATCTGTCAAAATCGATTGAAGAACCACCTTAATATTAAATAATTTCTATAAAAATGAGAAAATGTAGGTATGCACAAAAATGAACGTATTAAATAAAATAACGACAATATAACGAAATCTACAATATCTGTGAAACTCGCTTATAGATAACTACCTTATAAGGTGGTTTATTATAATAAACGATAATAAACAATGCTCTTCAGATAAGTGTGTTATTATTTTTCAGTAAAAAACTGTATTGTTACTTTTCTAAAGAAACAAAAAAAACACGGACAGAAAATTCATATTTATTTTTAAATTTATAATTGTTGAGTAATTGTTAATTATAAATGAAATTTATAGTTTATTTATTTTAATGTGTATAAAAATATACATAATTGTCGATTTATATTACAATATTCATAGTTCTTCCATTTGCAAATAAGACCGATTATTTTCTTCTAATTAAAATCAGTTTTGATTTATTTAACAAAATTACAAAATTCTAATTCTAGAGATAAATATCTATGATTCTCTGTAATAGCTGAAATACTCAAAAAGAAAGAAAAAAAAACAAGAAAATACAGAACTGAAAATGCTTTTTATGTTTCCATGTCAAATGCCTTTGTCACTTTCAAAAAGCAACAATATTTTTATTAATAAAGGAGACATTTATCGAATAGTATTGTTACGCTGGATTAATACAAATAATACAATAATTGTTATACTTTTTGAAAGGCATCAATAATATATATTGTTGAAATCGGCATGGCATCTGGCAGGTATGCCAATCAATAAATAACATATTTCTGTATTGAACCTAGCCTCAGCGTTTACACCATCCGTATTAAAACCGTTTTTATAATATAAAGACGCATGCGCTTATTACTATTTCGCGCCAAAACAACTGTCTGCAACTAGTATTAAACATTACAACTATATTAATTTTGTAACGTTTTATAAAAACTGTATTGTGTTAATTTATTAGTATTTATTAATTTTAAATCATGAATCAAGCTGATGCTTATGGTAGACAACAGCAAGTTCGGGACGAAGTTGGTTCATTTTGTCAAAAATTATTTCAAAACTTTTTACAGGAGTAAGTTTCTTTGTATTGCGTTTTCCTTTTTGAAGGAATATATTGTTGTTTTTTTAATTATATTTATTGTTTGATTTTGAATATATATGCATGTTATATGTTTGAAAATTATTTATATTACAGATTTAAAGTCGACGATGAAATTAAATACTTAGAACCTGCAAAAGCATTATTAAATCCTGAACGATGTGCATTAGAAGTTTCTTTTGATGATATTGAAAGTTATCACCAAACTCTTGCAACAACAATTATCGAAGAATATTATAGGTAATTATACAGTAACATATTCAATGTTTACATCGATTTCACAAATAAGAATAATATTGTGTTTTAATAATAAATAATATATATATTATCAATATTTTAATTATAAATATATATATATATATATAATCATTGAAATATGAATGAAATAATTATATTATTATTAAATTAATCCTATGCTATAAATATAGTTTATAACAAAAATTCAAATTGATTTTCATAGTTGATTATACATTATCACTATATAGTATATTATAAAAGGATAAATAATTTTTTTTTAATGTTTCATAAACTATTCTAAATATTCATCATTCAATTTATAATGTGATATGAAATTTTACAATTAAATGTATTAGAATATATTTTAATGTAACATTTTCAAGTTTTAGAATTATAATTATTATTTTACAATACTACTAATTTTATAATTTGTTTATATTAATTAATCTATTGATCATCAATTATTTTACAGAGTTTATCCATTCTTGTGTCAGGCACTAGTTAATTTCCTGAAAGATCGGGCTGATTTGAAAAAAGATAAACAATGTTATGTAAGCTTAACTGATGTGCCAACAAGACATAAACTGCGAGAATTGACAACTACCAAAATTGGAACACTAATACGAATTTCTGGACAAGTTATACGAACTTATCCTGTACATCCAGAACTTGTTTTTGGAACTTTCGTTTGTGCAGACTGCAGCTCAGTTATAAGAAATGTAGAGCAGCAATTTAAAGTATGCATAATTGAAATAAAAATTTATTATTTTCTTGTGAAATTTAAAAATATCAATTATTAAACACAAATCATTTATGCTATGTATAATAAAGATGTATAATTATAATATATTGCTATATTTTTGGATATTTTCTTTAGTACACAGAGCCAACTATCTGCAGTAATCCACAATGTCAAAATCGTCGAAGATTTTATGTGGACACAGATGAATCCACATTTGTGGATTTTCAAAAAGTCAGTATTCAGGAAACACAAGCTGAATTACCAAAAGGATGTATTCCTAGAACTTTGGAAGTTATTGTGAGGGGAGAATCTGTTGAAGTTGTTCAACCTGGTGACAGGTATGATTTATTTATTTTTAATTTAATATACAAACTTTTAGGTAAAAAGTTTGTTTTACAATAATAAAAAAGAAGTATATTAATATATACAAGCATTGTTTATAAAATTTTATAAAAACTTAATAATTTGTTTGTTTGTAGGTATGATTTCACTGGAACTTTGATAGTTGTTCCTGATATTAGTTCTCTTGCATATCCAGGTGCTAAAGCAGAACTCAGTTCGAGACCAAAATTAGGTGAACAAATGGAAGGTATTCGTGGTTTAAAAGCCTTGGGAGTTCGTGATTTAAATTACAGACTAGCTTTTCTTTCTTGCAGTATCAGTGCTACAAGTCTTAGGGTAAACATGAATTATATTCATTGCAATATTAATTTATGACAACTTATTCTTCTCTACAAATTGCCCTATGTATATTCAATTCTATATATTATAATTTTAGATACTCTTATTGCATTTTCCATATCAAACTTCTTGTAGCTTTTCTATATATTATAAGAATATATACGCTGCATCCATACAGCATACGCAATAATATGTTGAAACAAGTAAATTTGTTTACTTTTTAATACATGATTTGGCTTAATTGAATCACCATTAATGTATGATTTATTTTAGTTTGGAGGTACTGAACTAGGAATGGAAGATGTGACACCCGAATTGATGAAGCAGCAAATGTCTGAAATTGAATGGAATCGTATTTATGAAATGAGTCATGATAAAAATCTTTATTCAAACCTTGTTTCAAGCTTATTCTCTTCCATTCATGGAAATGATGAAGTAAAACGTGGAATCTTATTAATGTTGTTTGGAGGAGTTCCAAAAACAACAATTGAAGGTACTTCTCTGAGAGGAGATATTAATTGCTGCATTGTGGGTGATCCCAGCACAGCAAAATCACAATTTTTGAAACAAGTTACTGATATAACCCCTAGAGCTATATATACATCTGGAAAAGCTTCCAGTGCAGCAGGTTTAACAGCAGCTGTTGTAAGAGACGAAGAATCTTCAGATTTTGTTATAGAAGCGGGTGCACTTATGTTAGCTGATAATGGCATTTGTTGTATTGATGAATTTGATAAAATGGACCCCAAAGATGTTGTTGCTATACACGAAGCTATGGAACAACAAACAATATCTATTGCTAAAGTAAGTAAATTTTTATTTCTTTACTTCTATATTTATAGTTTTTTTTATTGTGTAAAACAAAGAATAAATAAAATATTCTGCAAATTTTATTAAAGATAATATAATAATTTATAATAAGTATAGAATATATTAAATGAAAAGTAATAATAATAATAATAATAATAATTAGATATAAATGATTATATACAATTAAAGTAATACTATTTTGCATTGAAACTCATTCACTATTTAAGTTGAAAGAATAAGGGTTATGATAAAAGATAAAAAAATATGAATGTTTGAAATTAAATTGTGTGCAAAAATAGCTCAATAATTCCTTAATGATTTCTTACAAATTAAAATAAGTATAAAATTTGTTTTTATAATTAATATATATTGCATTTTAAAACGGTTTTAATATATGCTTAACAGTATTTAGTGTTTAATTTGAATTTGGTATATAATTACTTATATCTAATAGTTATAAATTCCTACTTTATCGATATTTCTAATTATTATATATATATAATCAGATATTTGAGGAATCAATAGTTGAAATTAAGTTTGCATGGGATAAAATATGGATCTAATATAACTATATACTATAAATGTATATACCTTATTTTAATCGTAATATTAAAAACTATTAAAAAATGTATTTCTTTATTAAACATTATGTTTATAAAATTAATAATACAAAATTCAACAATATTCCTTATACATAATTTAAAATAAATAAATATACAAAAATCAAGTATATTTATTGTTATGTCTATATTTAAATTTAATACATTTATAAGTACATGCATACATAAATTATGCACAGATATCACTATTTCATAATTAAATGTTAACAAGATATAAACTGCTTGTTAAATTTTCTTATTGATTTTTATTAGAATTCTGGATGTTACTTGCTTAATTTGTTTTAGTGTAACCTATTAATAATTTTACTATCAGCATAAAAAATGTGTAATATAACTAACATACTATTTATTCAAGTATTATATAATTCATTTTAATCATTTAAAACATTTTATTATTACTATAATATCTCTTTTTACTGAGTTAGTAATTATAATATTCTAATTTTTGCAATTTATTATTTTCTACTTATAAATTAAGTGAATTATAATTATTATAATTGAATATATTAATTCTACTTTGATAAAGAACATGGTAGATAATTAATTTTTTATATCTTAGACTAAATAAAGAAATTTTCCTCTACATAATTATAAGTTTCTTGATTATATCTATATATTACTATGCTAATGAAATGTGTCATGTATTTAATGAAACAAGTTTAACAGATTAAGAAAAAAAAGTCTTTGTCATTTTTTATTTTTATTACTATGACATTACTGTGGCCATTGATATCAGTCATCATTGAGTTGATCACAACTTTGATTTAAATTATTTAATTATATTTTTTAGTATAATTTAACATTATATATATAATTGAAGTTAGCAATTGAATATCAATTTGACACAATATAAGAGATACTTATTTAATTATATTCATATTAATTTACCTGAAAATATAATTGTGTTCTAATTATATAAATAAATTTGATCAATATTCCCTTAAATATTCCAGGGAAATAAACATTAAATGCAGCGGAATATACTTTGTTTATCATTCTTTGAATAAAAATTGGTATAATCATTAATAAAATTAAAGACTTATAAAAAACATTTTATATTTGTATTCTGTAATATACTAAATTATAAGGCTTGACAATTTAATAATATTTGTTTCATTTACTCTAGTTATGAATGAATTTATTAACAAATCATTACGAGCAAAATATAATTAATATAATAAAGATATTGTAATAATAACAATAATAATAAGAATTTAAAATAAAGAATCAAGAGATATAAATTAATAGTATCATATTTTAAAAAATCATTTTGTGGAAACATTTTCTTATTTATTTTTTGTAGGAAGAAAACAGGTCTTTTATATGTTTTCAACATTTATATTTTATTATTAAAATGATTGTTCTTTCGTTTCATATTTCAGTCACTTTTGTTACAAAAAATGAAGTTGCTTTTTGCTGCAAAAATATGAAACAGAAAGATAACTGTCATATATAATAATACACCTGTTGTAATAGAGTATTACTCTCTACATAAACGGATTCTGAAAATATTTTTAATCATATATTATTTGAGTCCCTTTGCTGTAGATAGATGTTATTCTGATTTGTTATTATTAATTCACATTTTAAGATTCATGTAAATGATATATGTGATCAAATTATAATAAGTAATGACGAATGTTAACAATAATTAATTCAGAAATCTTAAAAACTTAACTATGACGTAATTATTTCATTATAATTATATTACTATGTTCATACGTCATAAATGTTTAATACTATTTCAGAATGAAACAAATAATATTAATTGTAATATAATTAAAATGTATATTGAGTAGTTATAATCAGAATTTTTTTCATTTTGCCTAATATTTTAAAAACTTGTTTAAATTGTGTCATGGTATTATGTTTTTTTCATTCTCATATTAAGTTTTTGTCATTTTCATTTCCTTGTATATATAGTAATAATTATCTATAATTGTTACAATTGCATGGTGAAACAAAATCCAAGTCAATTAACCAACCATAACCTAAATATCAGTTACATTCGAATTAACAGTAGTAGTATATGATATAAAATATATGAAAGAAATAGTTATGAATAAAAACATATACCAAAGGTGGAAGAATTAATATTTTGTTTATTGCAATACACATATTCTAACATTACCTTAAACAACAAAATGTTAAATAATTATATTATATGTATTAATTATAAATAAACCGTTTTATTGAATTATTTATAAATTATTTGTATTAATTATGTAAAATATTGCTTTTGAAATTACTTTCTTTCATTATCATATGTTAACCAAATAGTATTACAAATGCTCAGTGTTATACACAGTATTTTTATATGAAAAATATATTCTGTATTGACAAAAGTTTTTTTTTGTTCAATATTGATTTTAATAGTATTAATTTTTAATTCATTATTATATCAATATATATATAATATATTAATATGACTATTATATATCAAACTAATATTTCAAAGTATTAATATTATTATTATATAAACTTTAAATAAAATACTTTAAATACTATTTAAAGTTATTCACGTAAAATGTTTTTATAAATTTCTTACATGATTCATACATTTATTAATATATTTAATTATGTTTATAAATTTTATAATTAATTTTTCAATTCATGTCATTGCATGAAAACATGCATTAATCCAATAGGTTAATTTCCTAAGATAATGTTAATACAAGCTTATTTTTACACTACATTATCCACTTAATCATTTTATCGTATTTAATTCAGCGAGTTACATTTATCAACTTTATAACATATTGATACATCTATCATTATTGGTTGTTCTGTTTAATAAACAATCTAAAATTCTAACAAAAAATTGTCTCCAATCAATTCATTGACAAATACGAGTATCTTGTTAATTATAATAATAATACAAAAATTTGTCTTTTGTACTTTCAATTTATGGAAATTATACAGGTCCTACTTCCTATATCATTTATATTCAACAATTGTAAGTCATCAGGTTTATAAGTATTCATATTATAATGAATACAAATCAGAAAACAAGGTGAAATGCTGTTAATTGTCATATAAAACAAAAATGTATTAATACAAAATTCATAACTTGTGAATTAATATAACTTCGTTTATTATACAAATTGTAATTACATATTTTTTTTTATTTTCATTAATAAAACTTACAAGTAATAATCATTTATTTTGATTTATTTACATCAAACGTTTGTTTATTTTATTTTGAATTAAAATTAGTGAAATAAATTTAACTTAATTTATACCACAAACGACAATTTATTTAGATATAAAAATATATATATGACGAACATATTAAAATAATTCATAACGTTTGAGTGATGAATTATAAGCAATTTAAAATAGTCGTTTCTTATCTTAAAGTAAAAAATTATCTATAGAAATATTAAATTTGCAATTGTAAATATTCATTTAATATAATTAATATAACAATTATTTTATCATAATCGTATGTAATTATCCTTCAAATTATTTACTTTACAAACATTTTTTTATAATCTTTTTATATATTTTGTCTACTAGGCTGGTGTACGAGCTACTCTAAATGCCCGCACGTCAATTCTCGCAGCAGCTAATCCAATCAATAGTCGTTATGATAGATCTAAGTCTCTGCAGCAGAACCTCAAATTGACAGCACCCATTATGTCAAGATTTGATCTTTTTTTCATTTTAATTGACGAATGCAACGAGATCGTCGATAATGCAATTGCTAAAAAAATTATCGATCTTCACAGCAATAATTTAAACAGTATCAATACAGTTTACACACAAGAAGAGATCATCAGATACATCAATTTCGCGAAACACTTTAAACCGATTATCAATAAGGTATTGCTTTCATTTGTTATCATTTCTGAACACATTAATAAAACGCAAATTTGATTTTATCCTATAATTAAATATGCATTTTCAGGAAGCAGGAGAACTTTTGGTTAACAGTTATACAATTCTTCGTCAGAGAGAAGGAACCGGGGCTGGAAAATCAACGTGGAGAGTGACAGTTCGTCAGCTGGAAAGTCTTATTCGATTATCTGAAGCGTTTGCAAAATTAGAATGCCTAGATGAGGTTACAGTGAAGCACGTGAAGGAAGCCAGACAGTTATTAAGTAAAAGTATTGTTCGTGTTGAACAGCCAGACATAGTGTTTGAAAATAACGAAAATGAAAATGAAACTGAAATGGAAGTCGATGAACCTCCGAGTGAAAATGGCATTAATGGACATAATGGTTTGTTATTTTTTAAATTTATATCAAAGTACTGTCTTAAGTAACTTGATATCAAATTACTTCGTATTAAGAGCATTAGTAATAAAATATCATTATAATACTATCATATTCTTAAGATTCTACTTTCTATAATTTAATTTTGAATAGAAAATATAGTTTTATTTTACAATTTCTTTTGTTATTTGATAATATATATAATTTTTTTTTAGAAAATAATGATATGAATACAGAAGACAGTGTACTGAAGAAAAAGTTTACATTGTCTTTTAATGATTATAAATGTATATCAAATTTGCTCGTTGGATATGTTCAAAAAGAAGAGAATAGATTGGATGAATCAGGTTTGTTTTATTTCTAAAAGTATATATTATTATTATTATTATTATTATTATATGATCTGAATGCATATAATATCATTATTATTGTGAACTGGACCAATAACATTCGTTAGTTTAAATATGAACATTTTTAAAATAAATTGAATTTATTTTTCAGATGCAAAAGATGGTGTTAAAAAGTCAGAACTAATTGCTTGGTATCTTGATCAAATACAGGATCAATTAGATTCTGAGGAAGAAGTTTTTGAAAGGAAACACCTTGTTGAAAAAGTTATTGATAGATTAATATATAAGGTATATATTTATTAAATTATAAATTTCATAAACTTGATTAATTAATAAGTAGTATTACATTCCATTCCATTCCATTGTAGGATCACATTTTGATACCGTTGAAAAATATCAATCTTAAATCAGACAGTCAAGAAAAGGATGATGATGAAGAAGAAGATGACGATAATACCATATTATTGGTTCATCCAAATTATGTTATGGATATGTAAGATTACTGACTTAAATGTTACTTAATTACGCGAGCGATAGATAACAATGAATAAATTATATTCTTTTAATTGTCTCCTTCTATATATAATGTTGAAAATATAACGATTTTTTCATACAAATTGAAATATAATTTCTTGTTGAAACATAAAATTGGTTACTTTTAGAATATTAATAAATTTTGATATAAATTTTGAGAAAATTGACGAGTCGTTAAAAAATATCTTAAGTTGTGTATTGTAAAAATGTTATATTTTATATAACATATTACATATAACACTCTCTCGACATTTACTTTTTTACAAATACATTTTATACAAAACTATTGTACGTGTAATTATTAACCTTCGATAAACAAATTCATAATGTGTATTTCTAAAAGAAACAATTCGGATACTTCTATTCAGTTATAATTATCATTTAATAATGCTAATAAAGATTTTGCTATAAAATGGTTTAGAACTAGTATTACAAAAGCCACGTTAATAATGAAAAACGTATTAAAATAATAAATAATTAAAATGAAATTTACTTGATAGTAAAATTTCATTTGATCTCTTAATATATTCAAATTATCTAAATAAATGGTATACTTTCAATAAATTTAGTGTATTTAACTTAATTATAGTGGAAACCCATTATTAGATACAGGAAGCATATGATATTAATAAATGATCATATATAATGCATTCAGAAACAATTTAATTGCAAATGATGATATTAATTGTACAAAAAGTATCCTTGATAACGCATATAAATCACATACCATTAATTATTAGGCAATATTCTTGTATATACAAATTAGTGTACATATAACTTATTAATTATGATAATAATTGAATTTGTAAAAATCAACCACACATTGTTATAACGTAGTTAGAAATGAAAAACTTAGAAATATGTTAATTTTAAGCAATATATTAATTATCTTCATAAAGACACGATCAGTTTATGAATCCATACTTTTTTTGATATTTCTTATACCATATTTGTACACTTTTTAAACCTTATTTCTGTATGTATAACCATTCAGAAATGATAATTTGCATCAATATACAAACTTCTCTCGATATTAATTTTACATAAACGTTGTTGTGACTTTACTCTGTGATTTTTTAAAAATATTTTATACAATTCATTTTCATTAAGATAAAAAGTTTGTTCTTTTTAACCTAAAATTATCGAATTTAAGATACATTTGTTTGTCTTATTTTAAACAATATATTAAAATATATAATATCTCAAAAAATTAATATACCCATTTACAAACATTTACTCAAATGTATATTTGCGTTTACTATAATTAATATGTACATATATATTTAGTATTTTACTATATTTTGTATATATATCTGAAATACTATTGCTTTATAATTTATGTTTCGTCGATATCACATGATGTATGTGTTCTGTATATCAAATTGTTTTTAAAGTATATCTAAACTGTGCCGCAACAGGAATACACTGGTATCGCATTGCGGTAATGCAACGATATAGTTATACTTCATCCTTTCTATACCTTTTTCCGTGAAAATTGCGGAAGGCATACGATACCCCTGCGGTACATTTTTATGATATGTAGTCATTGAGTATTAGAGTAATACTTTTCTACATCCATTTACTAAACACACATATACGCACGGTCTTTGGTAGTGTACGTTGTCAATGTTTGCATGGCGTATCAAAGAAAGATAAACAAATTTTGAGATTCGCAGTTTTTCCAGTCAAAGAAATATTTTCATTTCAGCGCGGTTACTACCCCTTGACTCCTGCCTATGCGCGCGCGAGCGACTTATTTTAATACTTTAGTAAACGGTGAAATATTCGTAATAAAATATTTCATATATAATAATAATACGCACGTATATACATGCTTGTATTTACAATAAAAATAAAGGGTTAGATACTTAATCAGAAATTTCAATTAATAATTTGATTAAATCGTAAAAAAAAAAAAAAAAACAAAAACCAAAAAAAAAAGTAATTTTTTATAAACAATAATAAAAAACACGAAACCGCATTTCACACCGTGTAAACACTCGTTGTTTACATTTTAGCATAGACAAAGATAAACGATACTGTTTACATAATAAACACCTGACCTTTCAATTATAATAGGTCTATTCAGTGTTTGTATATGTTCATTGTTCTTTTTTTATTTGCCAAAAAAAATATTTTTGGAATAATAATCATAATAACGATAACAATACAAATGAAAAGCATGAATAAAAATTATCACGGCGTATCGTTGCGCTGCACTAAATATATATATGTATATACACGTCTTTTAAAGTAAACATTATATATGCATATACGTATGTAACAAATTATTTGCATGGCGTATGAATTGTGTATATGCCTTGGTATTGCACACGAAATTCGGACATTCAAATATTTAATACAACCTAATCTAAACGCGCTGTTTGAATCGCGTATAATTTGAATTACGTTTAGTTTGTGTTAATTTGCTAATTGAACGGCCTGTTTTCACTATTCAAAGCAACGCATTTGCGTTTTATTTTGCACGCACTTCGCGTTGTCGCATTATTGCGAGATTAAATAATTGAACCATATTTTATAATAACAGTAGGCATTATTTTGTTCTTACACACGCGTGCGATATTTATGCATTTAGCGGTAAAAATCAATTACACGTTTTGTGGTGTTTTTTATCGCAATATTCCAGTGTTGCAAATGAGACTCGCATTTCAGTTTGGTATGAAATTACTTGCGCGAATCTTGCGCTTTTTTTTTGCGCCTGAAATGTATCTTGAAGATATGCATGTATTTATTCGTCCAACCGGCCAGTAGGTAACAGCGGTCACACCTGAATACGAATTTGCAAATGAAATTTATTTCTTTATATACACATAATTTATTATTAGACCATATATTAATTCCATGATTTCTGACATTAATGAAAACAAAAAGAAGGTCGTTAATAAACAGTTATGAATTGAAAATGATAAAGGTAATGACAAAATGTTGATATCGTAAATGCGCGGGGAGTCCACGTGTTGTATGCATTATTTATTGACGTGTTTTCAACGTAGACGTTACTTCGTATATTTGACGTGGAATTGAAGTTCAAATATATATATTTACATTTTAATTATTAATAATTATTAAAGTTTAATACACCAGGCATATATACGACTATTAATAATAATATATATATATATATATATATATATATATATTGCATACAAAATTATTTTAACGTATAAATTACGTAAAATTAATGTTCTTATTATTTTCGATTATATTAATGTTAATTCATTAATATTCGCGAACATTACTTTAATTACCGCGAAAATTATTTTTACGTATATTCTACGTGAAATCAACGTATATTATTTAAGTAAATACGGCAGGAATGCTTGTCGAATTGGCGTCATTTTACTTTTTATATACGTCGTAATACGATTATTACTTCAACGTTAATTGCATAGTTTCAAATTATCTATTTTGACGTATAATCTACGTGATACCAACGTGCGTATTTTCAGTTGTATTTATGCAAAGCTACATATTTTATATATACATTATACACGGATATCCATATCCCATTTATTATACGGCATTTCTATCTGAATATCACTGACATACATTCTACGTCTTATCAACGTGATAGTTATCTTCATGCGTAAATTTATGTACGATATGAACAAAGATACTAAGCATGACCCACATTATATTCGAAACACGTTTGACGTGAAATCCACGTTTATTATACGGTGAAAATAGTAATACAAATATCATCCGACCAAAAATGTAAATAAATGCGATACATATAATATAGCTGTATATAATAAGGGTTGACAACGCGCTGTCAAAATTGCCACCGCGATTCGAGTATTGTTTATTTACGCGTTGCTCTTTGCGTTTGACCTACGTTTATTGTTATGATTATTATTACAAATAATTCAAACGATGTAAACAAAAGCGCATCGTTTATTTCATCGTTGAGCTTGTTGACGCCCGAAAATGTCTAATACCCTCATCATTAAAGCATCATCAGCATATCTGTTCGATAAGACTCGATTGGCCAATTACGAAGGTAATGCGTATTTTATTATGCATTTCTGAGATTCGGCGAAAGCGTGGAAAAGTGCGATATTCACTGTGGCGTTAATTGCCATTCTTCGCGTTACGAAACATCGTGGCCATTAATGAAACGCGCGCGCATTATTATGTCTTATTCGATAATTGTCGTGGACAAGCGTGGATATCAGAAGGAGGTGCTGACGAGCGCCGCGTACCAAGAAAACGTTGAGCAATATTCAAATTGAAAAAAGTGCTATAAATTGTATTGAACACTATGTGCTTCTAGTCACTTGTACGAGCGCTTAGTTTTATCTTCAGGTAGAGGGGTAAGCTTGTTAGGCGACAGTAAAAGAGGGACATACCAGTCTTCCACGCTGAGAAACAATCTCATAATAGTGGTCACCGAACAGTCGACATGTCCGTCGAAGAACCTCCACCCAGGTCACGCATCCAGGTAACGTAGTGTTCCATTAATTCGACCCTTCGTTACGCGACTTTGGTCGGTTTGATTTTCATTTACCGATTTATGATAGTTCGCGGTATTCGGACGGTTCGCTACAATTCGACGGATTCCGCGAAACGACCGTGACACAATGAACGCGACCCCTATGTCAAAGTTTGCAGAATTAATTCAAATAATAACCAACAATAACAACAAACGACGCCCCTATGTTAAAAAGACGTCCGAATTTCCACCGTTTTCGGCATGCGGGCTTCTTTGTAAACAAACGAACCGGGTGTTTTTATTTCTCATTCCAAAGCGAAACCGCGACCAAACGAGGATTTCGCTTTCGTCGCAACGTCAGACTCGCGTGTATTTCGCGCGTCGATGGATTTCTTTAAGTCATTCGCACGTTCCATTCAGTCGCCTCGCCAGCCGCGAGCGCGAAAAGCAATTGAAAAAAAGCGGCCTGCGCGTTGACGGTTCAAACGTGACTGCGTCGCGCTCTGTCACCGGAAAAATGAGACTCAACAATCGGAGTGAAAATCACTGCCGTCACGATCGCCGGAGCAATTATACCGATGGTTGTTCTTCAATAGATCGCGCCGATCGTGGCTTAAGCGATGCACCGCGATCGCAATCTCGAGTGAACACGCGCGCGCGCCACAATCGGGCGCGATCAATCGTATCCCCGAATTCGTCGATCGCATCGCGCGATTCGAGCGAGATTTTACGCTAGCTGACGCGGCGCTGTCACGCGGTCTTCGCGGGCGTTATATTATTGTTTGCGCCGCGACCGCCGCGGTTCAGACGACTCGCGGCCGATTCGCTCGCTCGATCCGGCCGAAACCCAGCGCGAAGTACTAATCCGCTGACTTTTGTTTGTTGTTTGCCGGCATGAAACAGGCACGACGAAGATGGACATCCTTGAACGGCTTCACCGGCAACTGCCCGGCGGTGAGGAACTACTTGGTGGAGAAGCGCGGCTCGTTCGGCACCATCGCGGGATTCGTCGACGCATTTCTGCGAGGCTTCGCTCAGGTAAGGTCGCGTTTGTTTACAAACAAACGCCGAAACCATGGTTGCAGCGGCAGCAACCATCGCGGCGTTTCCCGGCCGTTACACTTCGCTGGTTCGATTCAACTTTGCCGCGCGCAGACACGCTAATGCGCGATCGCGCGTGTTTTTGCGCGGAGTAATTGTTGCCGTGACCTTGAACAAGATCACGAGAATCGTCGTCGGCCGCAATGTGTTTCGCGGTCGCGTTCCAGCCGGTGAATTCGATATATATTATATGTATATGTATTTATATATATATATATATATATATATATATATATATATATATGAAAAGTGCAATGCGAGTCGGTTGAACGAGTTTCGTGACTCCGTTCATTGGCGTTTATCAACAACGAAACAAGCTAATCGGTGATAATCGCCGATTATACTTATAGCGATTATGTCCTCGCGCGTGGACATCCGACGCTTCCAAAAATGCGCAATTGGCCGCGCGCGTTTTCCGATTTCGCGAGCATAATCGCGCGGAGCACGCGCGCGATCGAATAGGACACGCGCGCTCGGGACGAGAGCATTAGCGTTTTGATGTTAATAACTGCGCGATGTTTTTGTTTTGTTATTTATGGTCGCGGGCGTAAAAATAATTTTTGTTTGTTTTTATTTTTCTTTCTTTTATTTTTTTTGGCGGTAAAAATTAAAACACTAAATGTAGTAAATGTTTTTTCAACGGTTACGAATATATTTTTCGTGGAAAATTAAAGAAAACATTACGATCGCGAGGCATTGGACTTTCGGCAATTTTATAAATTGATCGTCATTGTTGCTGCGCAGAAATATCCAGAATGCAAAGTCTATGGTAATGGCGTACCAGTTTTTACTGCGCGGCACAAGTGAAATGTGCATTTCCTATTTCGTTGCGTATCGTAATTGTGTTTTTGCGACGGCCTCATTCGTGTAGTGATTTACAAATTGAGCGCTAAACGAATTAATCGAATAAACAGAAAAAGCGTTTATTACGCGAAGCTACGCGTAAATAAAATGTTTACTTCGCGATCGTCGGAGAATGCCATCAACGGCTCGGGTGCAATTGTTTCGTCAATATCAATTTTGTGCGGAAAACTCGACTTGACGCGGGAAATCGATAACAATAACGCAAATTCCGAGGATATGGGTTCAAATCCTGCGTGATTCGATTCCCGAGTAGTCGGTATATTTCAAATGTTTTTTCCGCAATTGTTTTTTCCACGCACGTATTTGTAAATATTTGTTTTTGTATCTTAAAAAGAAAAAAGAAATCACATCATCGACGGAGAATGAAGCTGTCAAAAAAATTACGGTAAAATTCTTGTCGCTGAAAATATATAGGGCTGATGGTAATTCTAAATTAATAATGAATTTTTTCGTTAAAATTAGTCAAATTAGTCAAAGAAATGGGTTAATAAAATTTTACTTTTATTAGTCGAACGCATTTCTCCATTCATAAAGAGCAGCGAGCGTCCCTTTAAAACTTAAAACAAACTCCAACGTGAACGTAGACTGGAAAACTAAAAAAAAAGTAAAAAGAGAAACTAAAAAAACCCGTGGATGCTATAAAATTCTCGTGGGACGAGAAGTCGAGCGTAACATTTATTTTTTTCAGCGCGATTTGAAAAATTATTTTTTCATCAGTTAAACAGATTTGCTGTTTGTTTCATGTGTATATATTAATGTTAGTAAATAAATTTACCCCGGCGTTTCTGGGAATAGGGCGCGAGGGGTTGCGGGTAGTCGTACGCCGAGTCGAGTCATCTTCTGACTCTCACCTGCGGTTCGAAGTTGAAATGTTGCTGAAATAAATTATTCCGTTAATTCTTCATCGTCACTAAGGTTTTTTATAATTCGAAGTGAGCGATCCGCTCTTCGTGGGGTTGATTCCATATTTTGTTGTCGTATTTCTGAGTCACTCGAAGTATTAACGACAAGAAGTATAAGATAAACGATAAGATAAAAGATAAGTATTAGATGAACGATGAATGACGTTAAATTTATTTGGATCTGTTGCGAATCAGTTCAGTATTATTATGCATTATTATTACGAATGTCACGAAAAAACAACAATACAGTTTCAAGTTCATTTGAACGACTAGTTTCAATACAATCAAAGACGATTAAAATATAAACTACGCGCAAAGAAGTTTGTATACAAACACACACACGCGTATATCTACATTTCGTCGTTCCGAATCGAAACGATTTGACGTTTCGTTTACGAATATGAATATTAATCATAATAATTATTTAACAAATGACGAAACCAACTGCATGAGATCTAGTTTTATTTTAAGTACAAGGAAACTTCGATCGTCACATCTGACTATAAACATTGACGTTTGGCTCATTATAAAATTAAATTTCTGCGTTCGCGAAATTGAATTAAATTTGTTTTATTATTTTTTTGAACGTAAGCGATCGTGACCGATACCGCGGGGAGGGTCAAACATTGCTGCAGCAATAAAAGCAAAACGCCGACTGAAATTAAATTGATTCGTCGATCGTAAAAAGAAAAAAGAAGAAAAAAAGGAAGACAAAAACTCGAATTGCACAATTAAACGCGAATCGCTCTCCTTAATTATTTCAGTCGCGAATTCAAATAACGCAGTTATATATTTCGTTTCGGAATAATCGTGATTTTGATCATCGGCTTTTTACCCGCGGAAACCGGTTGCTTATAATTAGTCAATCGTTAATCTGCGACTTGGATTTTTTTTTTCTTTAAATTGAATTAAAATGTCGTTCGCGCGAATACCACTGTAACGCAAATGAATCAGCGCGCGCAAATGCTCAGTAAACTCGCGAGTCGAATAATAAACAAATCGCAACGATAATTATGAAAACGTCAACAATGCGAAAACGACCTTTCCGTTCGTTTATGTTGAATGACCTTTGTTTTGTTTGGCGCCGGCATATCGGTGTTTTGTTTTGCGTGACCGGCATTTCGGGGAATTCGGTAACCGCGAAAGGCCCGCATTTGTTGACCCGCTCTGTTTGTTGCCGAAACGGGGCGCAACTAATGACGAAACAAAAATTTGTTTTGCAGCTCGCGGTGTCGAACAATCCAATCAGCGGTTTGTTCGTGGTGTTTGCGTTGTTGGGAGCCGCACCAGACGTGTTGGCTGTGTGCGTAATGACCGGATTACTCGGTTTAACGATTTCGATGGTGAGTATTATAATGGCTGCGCTTGATCAGACGCCGCGCAAGTGATTTCGGGCGTCGCATCAAGATCCCTTATTGGAACAGGGAAAGCATCGGTCACGACCGTTCTCGCTGACGCCTCCCGGCCGAGCCGCATTGCGGATCTCGTCTGTGGCGATTCAGCGCGTCCGTGCCGTCGAATCTGAATCATTGATGCACCGCCTTCCCTTAATTGATTAATTTTCGTTAAACTTTCGTTCTTGCTTTTGCAGCTAATTCGTGAGCCGTCGGAGTGTGTCGAAAATGGACTCACGCTGTTTAACCCCATGCTCGTCGGCGTGGTTTCCTACGCGCTGTTGCCACACATTTATGGGCCCTTCGATGGCTTCAGTACTATTCTGCTTATTTTAGCCATTATTTATAGGTAAGTGTTGCGTCGCGGGCACCGTCAACTCACACGACGAGTCTGACAAAGACACATTCGAATGTGCTGACGAAGAAAGGGAGACCGTACTGATTTTTTTTTAAATAATAATGTTTGTAATAATAATTGCGAGATAAATGTTTGACAATGAAGTATTAAATATATTTTAATTTATACACGGGAAAAAATATCAATCTTAATACACCAGGGAATGTTTTTAGAATAGCATTCTTTTCAATGTTAACACCATATCATTCAATCTAGTATTGTAAATCTACTTGATTTCAATATTCAAAATATTTCAAATCAACATTGATGAAAATGCTAAAACAACATTCGATTAACGCTGATTCTTTGTAACATTTGATGTTATATTAAAGTATTTTCTAAAATTTGATAAAATGACATAAATCATTTCAATTTTCAAAATAATTAATGCATGTTATTAAAAGATAATAAATATTTTATATCAATTTATATATATTTCTTAAATAGTTTGAATTCTTGGCTATAATTAACATTTATTTAATAAATTTAAGTTTATACTAATATATATGTAGAGAAAAATTCTAATAATATATATTATAATTAATGTATTAATAATATATAAATATATAATAGATTTAATAAAATAATAACCTACAATTTTAAAAACTTTTTTTTCTGTTTGTAATTTTATTACAAATAAAATTTATTATTAGTAATTAGTAAAAAATCTGTTATTAGTAACAAAAACGTCCATAATGAAATCCTAATAAATAAAATAAAATAATTTATAAAATCATGCAATTTTGTAAACATATAAAAATAAAAATTGTATATATATTTTATAATAATTTAAAATAGATATTATTGCTTCCCTTGTTTAATTACGATTTAATTCAGATGTCAATAATTTAACATAGAAATATACATACACATGTGTATGTTATTAACAATATTAAATTCAATTAATTTATCAAATTTAATTGAAAAATTTAAACATTTCACATACTTCGGAATATATTTTACTATACATCGAATGTTATAGAGAATCAGCGTTACACTGAGAAAAATAAACGACGAAAGATTACTATTTATTTACTTAATTCGGAATAATAAGTAAAAAAGAATAATATTTACTGTTAATAAAAGGAAAAAATAAGTTTTTTACATCGAAAAATACTACTTTATCATAATATATTACTTTTAAAAATAGTAAATATTCTGATTTTTCTCTTATGATTCTAAACTAAGGAAATAAATAGTAATTTTTCGTCATTTATTTCTCTCAGTGAAATCATTGTATTGATTTTCATCTATTCTGATTTGAAATGTTTCTAATATTGAGTTCACCATGTTAAAAATACTAGAGGTGCGTTTTTAATTGTACTGAATTTACTGACAGTAAATTGTTAGTAAAAGATGAAATTATATGCCTTAGCAAGTTAAATAAAGATAGCTTCATTACTGACAAAGGTTGAGTTCTTTAATTTACTGTAAGTACTGTAAATACTGCGTTAATAATGATGAAAATACATTATACGGCAAGTTCGATAAAGATGCATAACCATCTACAGTATTTACAGTAAATTAAAGAACTCAGCCAAAGATATAGATCATTACTTAAATAAACAAAGGAGGCATAGCTTCAGTACAATTAAAAACACGGCCTAATACATTGAATGCTATGGTGTTAACATTGAGAAGAATGCTATTCTGAAAACATGTAATGCTGTATGACGTTTGGTATTTTTCCTCTTATATATTAATATTTTTTTTAAATATCTCTTTTTATTTTTGTTGTAAATCAAATTTAATCTAAATAAAATTAAAAATATATAACAATAATAATATTTATAATAACAATAATGAAAACAGAAAATGATTAAGTTGTTAAAAATAAAAAAAAATCTCTCCGGCGGGGAATCGAACCCCGGTCTCCCGCGTGACAGGCGGGGATACTGACCACTATACTACCGAAGACTTACAGAAACTTTCATTAAGGAAGCATATATATAAATATATAATAGTATATACACAGACTTTAACAAAAATAACTT
>JABFQC010000188.1:0-33784 GCA_022817085.1 Psilanteris sp. ZL-2020
ATATATATATTTAATAACAGATTAATAATCAAATTTGTTTATACTAATGTATTAAAGAATATTTGTATTTATATATGAATATATTAGAGACATTCAAGCTATTAAATAAACGATATTTTAATGGTAATGTTTATCTTTGTGAAAAACTTTTCAACCGGGAACATTTTCCGGATGAGACTCGTTTCATGCTTAAAGCATTTTCAATGAAGTGGAGCCATGATCATGTTTTATTTATATATTTAAGTATTATCATTACTTTTTCAAATATATTATGTTAATAAAATCTAATTTTTTATTGTAAATAGTAATATTAGAGTTAGTAAAGTATTTATATGCACAATAATGTCTATGTATAATTAATACTTAATACTATTCAATTTCATTTTAATACCCTCAATTAATATACAATATATACTTTTGAATTTTATAATAATTATTGATTTATTATGATTTTTAATTCTTTTTTATATATGCATTTATTTATACTATAATATTTGTAATAAAACAGTATAATGACTATATAATGACAAGAAAATAACTGATATATTTCTTTACAATTAAAAACATTACATTACTGTTAAAAATTAACACTTATCAAAATAATTCATTATATATTAAAAATACGTAAATATTGATATAACATAACCATAAATTAATTATATATATTTAATAAATTATAAAATCATTTAATACACAAACCGACAAAAGTTACACACGCGTCGTAATTTAATTGTTATCATTAAACTCGACACAAAATTTCGATTTTATGAAAAATACGAGACCTATGTTCCGTATCAATCGTAGGAGCGTGTGAAGTCAATTTGCAATACAGTACATGTATTTATACAACATTGCATGATTAATGAGATGTATAAAAAGGATTGTGTTTCCTGTCTTGTATCTGGCTTCTACAAAACTTACATTTACAGACGCCATATTCCTCGTTTACCCATGCTTCATACACAGAAATAACCGTTTGACCAGACTATAAAAATTTTCATACAGAACATGGACTATAATATGAATGCTTTCTATTCGCGACATATTAGTACGAATCATTGATAACGTGTTGGTAATGAAAGATTGATTGATGTTGATTAGACGCACTCTACGTTGGACGAATCAACGATTTAAGATTGAATTCTTTTCATCCTCTGACTATGTTAACATTGTTGGGAAAGGTTATTGATTGATGTTATACTCTACACTTTTGTATCGAATAATGAATTAATGCATGTGGAAATCAATGAAGACGGAACACGATTTTATTAAGCTAGAGTAGTGTCAAATCATAATAACATTAGTCAAAGTGACATTCGAACAATACAATATGATTCGATGTTTTCAAGTGGGTGTTGAAGAAATTAATTATTATTTATGTGTTGATAGAAAATGCATCATCTAATATGCTTTATTTCTTTTTCATATATACGTTATATTTGTGCTAGTTAAAGTTTTTAAAATTTTCGATTTGACAAAAGAAAATTACGTGCAATTTTTGTACATTAGAATAATATTTATAATTCGTTTAATATACATATGAATATCAAAACTGATAACTTAAATGCATGCATTCTAAATGTTTGATTTAATTAAGAAATTAACTTTTGATTATAAATGTAAAATTTTGTTATATCAAGTACTTCCATTGAAGCAAATATGCTATATTTTATATTTCAAATGTTATAATAAGTTTTATTTTAATATAAATCCAATTGTATCAAACAGTACAGATTGCTTTCAAAATTTTGTCAAAATCCCTCTGTATGTATTTGTTAACTACCCTTCTGTATCTGTCTACCCTTCTTTTTAGTGCGTCGATCTGACACTCAATTTTAGATTCATGTCGCGAAGTTAACAAGTTTCGCCTGTTAACTTTATTGGCGTAGTAAATTAAGATCCGCGAGTATATAAAATTTGGAAAGTTTCGACTTTATGCAATGTGAACGTGCTATGTAAAAAATCGCTGAGGAGCATTGCTATATTCAGGGAATTGGCGTCATTTTCTCTTTTTTTATATATTTATTATTCTTCCATTCCATTTTCGTCCATGAGTATTATTTTTTAGACGCAAACACGTCTTTTAGATAATATTATATAATACGAAGTTATGTTTTTAATTCCTTTTTTCTTCTATCATATCAAGCATATCATATTAATAAGCTCCAATAAAATTATACAACATTTTTTATGCGATTATTACACTACTCGTATGTAAATTCTACTTTTAAATCATTTAGTATGATGTCATATTATTCTATCTTTCAATATTACAAGATTTTGATTTTAAGATTTCAAATAGTATTTCCAAAGTGAATAGTTTATATTCTCTCAACTATTAGCATAAGATCGATCTACAAGCAAGTAAGTATGAAGAGTTAATCTAGTTCTGTTATCGAAAACTAAAATTTAAGAATCATATATATACTCAATTCATTCATATTGAAAATTGCAAGAAATATTCTCTCTACGATATATGGAAGATATTTTATGTTATCCCTATTGTATATCGGTAGATACAAGTCAAATAGAAAAACAAAAAAAAAAAACAAAATGTTTGCTGCATCAGTAGATGGACAAATAAAAATGGTTTCAAGAAAAGTATAAATTATGATATAAATTTCATCTCATACCCTGAGTACATTTTGAACTCAATAGATAATGGTCATAAAGTAGAGAATATATAGATATGGATTTTCGAAGGCATTTTAAACGTTAACCATGAATTATGGACTTAAAATTTAATATATATAATTAGTATACTGGATGATTTTTTTAGCAAATTCAGAGATTACGTTGCAGATATAGTGAAAAGTTTACGAACATAACTTGTAATGTTAATATTATTTAAAAATTGTGTTAAATCTGTAATTAGGTCCAAATGCAATGTAGCTACAAATATCTATAATAGTATACAGAAATAGTATAATATTATAGATAAAATCTTTGAAAATTCACACAAGTTTTAATTTTTATCATACTTAACATTATTTCGTCCAATATTCTTATATGAATCATACGTTCAATAGTTGGATGGCTGAATGGTTGAATGATTGGAAATGATCATAGTCTGATGGTATTGCTTAGATTTAGAGTCCTTACTAAACCTTCTAGAAATAACCATATCCATATAAAAAGAGTAATTATACTAATAGAATAATAAATAAAATTATTACGACATTGTAAATAGTAAACAAATTTCTGCTGTATATAAACTCTGTTCAACTATAGACAATTTTACAAGGATTATAAATATCCAAATTACCATCTATGATTACTCTTAGTTATAAATTATACATTGAAATAGAAAAATATTACATAAATATGTAATTTAAAATATTTTTAACTTTTTAGTAATTAATAATAATTTATTAGATTTATAGATTATTTTTGTGTTAATTATATGTATTGCGTATAATTATTATTAATAATTACTAAAATGTATTCCACGTCATATTATAATAAAATTGATATAATATTGGATTGTATATAGCAAAAGAATTGCTATATTTAAGCAAGATATTTTAATAATACGCATATTAATTTGAATTATTAGAGAAATATTAATTTTTATAGTTTAATACGAAATATTTCAATCAATTCTGTCCACTCTTCACAAAATTTTACGTAAATTATTATAATTTGTTTTATGTCTAGTGTATTTGTATGTTTAAATAAATTAAAAAATTCGGAATAACTACGTACTTTATAAGTGTATAATATTTACTCTTATTAATTTTAGTGACTTCTTCGAAATCAGATTTTATAAGCAACTATGTCGTGTACTGTGACGTTCGTACATTCACCATAAATCACCGTACATCTACTTTAAAACAATTTTGGAGACTCTCCAAAATGCAATCGAACTTACGGATTTCGAAGAACTCTCAATTCTCTTAAGTCATATGTATTTTGTTACATACATATTTAGATAAACGTTTGTTTATATGTAATCAGGAAAATGAAAAGTTAAATTAATACGTAATTATATATACATACTAATTCAATTTAATAAGAATGCCAAAAAATAAAGTATTTCTAGGATAATACTTTCAATTTAATATTTAATATTTAAATAAAAAGAATAAAATAAAATCTTTTACATACCAATTGTGAATGGTATATTTACATAATGCTAATATAATATAATAGAATTATGAATGACGAATGCATTCATTTACTTTCTCGTAGTGTTATTGTAGCTTTAAATACAAGAGAAAATCATTAGAATCATTACTGATTTTAACGATAACCTTCGATCTAAGCTCTAATGATACAAACGACGCGCGGATACCGTGACGGTTCTCTCACCGATGTCGAGCGCTGACAGAACCAATATTCTATACTGACGAGAAAGTTCAATTGTATTTATTGCGGGAAATGAACACACAATGCATTGAATGAAACACGCGGGTTAAATTGGTAGACTTCTTGATTTACTTTCTACGATAAATCTCTAAGAGAGATTCACTTTATTTGGTAAAATCGACATTTGACAAAAATGCTGTACTTATCTTCCTATTACCCTAATGAATTATAGATGTTTTGTGAACTTTTGAGTTTGCATATTTGCGTAATATTGAGATGAACGGATTAAATTAAGTAAAAATTAAGGGTAAGTGAAAGAGAATCAGAGAATATAATAGACATATTTGGTGTTTGGTTAAAAACCAAGGGTTCCATTTGTTGATTATTATATCTCAAAATATATTTGTTTTATATTTCGATCTCCCTTTATATTAAATTGCCTATTTGTAAGATATGGGCAATTTATACCAAGCGTTTTCATTCAATTTGTAATAAAAATTATTTTTTGCAAATATTTCATATGCATATGGTGAAACTATATGTGTCAATTGTAACAATTCTATTTATATATTAAAACATGATTTAAAACGCAGCGATCAGATATAAACGCGTAAATCTAGTATTAGAAATGAGGATCGTTTTTGAATAGATTAAACATTTTAATTGTACCAGTTGCTGACGAATGTCTGTTACGACTTAATATTTAGTGATTGAAAACTTGATAAACACCGATCGTTAAGTCACGCCGGTACTTGAAAAACGCTCGTTGCATTAGACTTTATATTGTTAAAATAAAGTGTATGATTGTTCATATATTTCTGCATGTAACAAGTTTATATTGATTTCATCTATGAAAAATGGAATTTGCCGTTGCATTGGTAATGCGGTAAATATGCCGTTTTGTTTCAATAAAATGGAACAGATCAGAAGGAATGCATATTCATGACTCGTTAATTTTTATCGTTTGCAATTTATCGATTCATCGTATTAAACCATTATTAAATCGTAGTACCCTTTTGGATATTTCGAGAGAAGCCATGCTTGGCGCAATTCCAACGTAAGTAAGAGCCGCCTTTTTCTGTCCGACAAATTTAAACAACCGGATTAACCGACACTGCATTCATTGCTCCATGTGTTAATGTAATGCATCGTCATGCATTTACGCTTTAATACAAAATACAAATAAAATTTTATTTGCGGTTTATTTTATAGCGCAATTAATTATTTTAATTTAAATTCGATGTATAATTTATAATGAAAATAGTGCATCATTTTGAATCTATAAAATTTTAACTTCATGCTAATTTTTGTATATTACATCGTAACGTTAAGAAAAATATTATCTTTTAAAATTAAAATCAAGTTTTTAATGTATTAATTAAATGATTATCATTAAATATCTATAATTTATCTTCATTTTTCAATATGGTGTCAATCGTGTACGTTTCGATTAATAAAAGCACAAGAAGACTGATATATCTATTAAAACAGTTTGCAAATTGATCGTTACAAATCCGAATGAAACAATTTATTTTAAATAGGTAGAAGTACATTTTAGAATTTAGACTTAGATGGATGCATGATGAGTTCACTTACTTGGAAAGTCACCAGATGCTATGTATTGAATCGTCTTTGATCCAAATAAATTATTAAATGTTCCAACAAATAATTCGATATAAGAAATATTAAATGACATTATTAAAGAAAATACAAATGTTTAATTTATAAATAATTTATGACCAAATAAAAAAATATATATTCCAAGGTACTGCTTATTTATTAAAAATACAATTATATGACAGAGAATCTTCATACTATTTATTAATTATTATTTAATAAATTTATTATATTATAATAAAAGTAATTATATTACAAAAATTTAAATTTAATATCTTTGCAGATATGATTGAAATATATTGTATATATGAGAATATAATTAATAATTATACGTTTATTAGACTTTAATTGTATTAAGTTAAAATTCTTTGTTAATATTTGTATGAAATAAAAGTAATATAATCGTGAAATTGTCTCTAAATCATTGGTACTATTACGAAGTCAAATACTGTCTTCGCCAGTAGAGTCAGCGTTATCGATGACTTACCACGGGTCACGAAAAATACATATAATTAGAATATCACGTAGTACGTCGTAGTGCCCGCCATTTCTGCCTATTACTCTTGCCGAATGAACATTACGAACCAGATGCGACTCTCGTAAGCAAAGTTTCGACGTGCATTCATAAAATGAGGGCAGTAATTTCGTGCCGAGTGGAGTGTGCATTCGCCCTTTGCAACGTGTGTGTCACGAGCAGGGATCGCGCGCGACTATTCTTGCCGATGGCAAACTTCTCATCAAGATCCCGACGCTCGCTAGAGTATGAGCGAGTACAAATTTTCGGAATTTCCTCAATAATCTCCCTCGTCTTTTCTTCCACGACTACCGCCTTATACCTTGCCCGCGGTTTCAACCATAAAAAGGCACTTCGTTTATTTATTTTTGATTCTTGTAATACCTAAGCGAATTACCAGCCTTAAAACGTGTGTAAAAAATTGGTTCATTCATTAATTATCATTACATGTATAGAGTAGAAAATTTTATATAAAAAAATTATATTTGTTATTATGATTTTGAAATCATTGCATATTGCAATACGTGCACAATTATAATTTTTATATACGACAGTTATCGTACTTGTCTTTTAAAATATATTAATAATTATAATAAACAATTTTCTTGGATGTAATCGAGTGTTTGTTTTTAGTTACTGTTTTGTTTTGTTTTGTTTTTGTTTGTAGTTTTTAAAAAATCAAAACTTAAAAGTGAATAATTTTTTATAATAATTTGTTAATTTAGTTGGTAAAATTATTTAATAATTTCAAATATATCTAAATATAAATTAATTTGACAATTTATTAATTATAAGAAAAGAATATTATCATAAGAACATTAAAAACTAAATTTTGCCAAAATAATTTATATCTTGTCAAGATTTTGATAAAATGATATGCTTGTAATATGCCATCTGTGAAAAGCTGAGTGAGTTGAAAGTCGTCATTGTTGTATTAGTCATTAAAGATAGTGCTTGAATTTTCACTCATGAATAAGTTGTTCGCGAATAAATGGGTAGAAGAAAGAATGATCAGGGGAATAGGCACGATGAAACGTCATTTTTGTAACTTAAATTCTTACACAGTTTCAATTTCACATTTTCGTTTTTATTTTATTTAACGGTACGTTTCGAATACAATAATTTTAAAATTATATATATATTTACAAATCATTTCTAAAATGATTTTATTTTTCTTGAAATTATACTCACAAACACTTATTGTGACATGTAATCTACAACATGTAATAATAACCATTACATATCTAAAAGATCATATCGAGCTATAAGATTTATTTTTTTAGCAGAATTGTACATCGAGTTGATTATGTCTCGGTTGGAAATTATGCAACTAGAAGAATGTAATCAAACTCCATTGAGGTCAGGTCTCTTGTGTCATCAACTTAATTTTGTGATTTTCTCAGCGTGAAGTTTATTAAACTTCAATACTAAGAACGCTTGATGTAACGAAGAAAACAAAGTTGCAATTATTGTGCTTATTGACAAACTCCAAGTTTTGCGTTTTTGTTGTCTCGGTGTTTCTTTTTCATTATATTTCTTTCACGAGATATTTTCTTTCCATTTTTTTGATTTATTTACTTACGTTTTTATAGATCACGTATTCTTACGAATAAGATCCGGCTACTCGCGATGTCCAAAACATAAAGTTTTTGCACTGAATTTAATCATCGTCATGGACGCATGCTCACACAAGTACGAATTGGCTAATGTTCGGATTAGTTTAGGTCGATTCTTTGACAAATTCCTTGAACCTAATTAGTGCATTCCAATGTCGTTTCTTACTAACTTACGGAATGCAACACTCGTTGACACTTTTATGCTTGGATATTATCTGCCTTACTGTACCCCGCAAAGCCCCGTGACTTTTTTCATCGACAACATAGGACGTTGTTCGTTTTGCTTTCAAAGGATCGCTGGGCGGCGAATGTCTCCGCTTTTGGAATACTTAAGATAATATTCGAGATCCTCGACATGCTCGACACGCTGTTGCTGGCTACTCGTCGAGGAGCAGCTCCATAATCTCCTACTGACGTATTGATATTAGATTACGAGAAAGGCTTCCCGTGTTCTAGCAACGAAACATTATTATTGAGTCGAATTTGATATTTAATGTTTTTCATATTCTTCTTGATACATTGTTCTATACGAAACCAAACTTAAATAATATTATTCATAAATGTTTGCTTTGTAATTAAATATGGCTGATTCCGAATATGTCATCATAATAACTGACGCGTTTCGAAAATATATTACAAATACAGGCATAAATAAGGTAAGACAAATGTTTAACTTCTGCGTTAATTGTGATATTGGTTATATTTATATATGTATATTGATTTATATTTATATGTTTGTCAAACAAACTAACGAGTACAATTATAATATAATAAATTTATATTTCATTTTATATGTGCAATTTGAAGCTTTCATTACATAAATTCCAGAATATATTAAATGAAATGTCTTCTTTAATATTATAGTATTATGCAAGAAAATTATATATGAAATAAAATGTTCCATGAATAAAAATGTATTGAAATTTTTTAAATAAAATTAAAAATTTTAGGTAAAGATTATAAATTCAGATATTATGCAAGATATGATGCACTTATTCAAGGTATGTACCATATATAAAAATATATAACAAAGTATATACTTTTATAAGAAATAATATACTGAAATTTTTATGTTTCAAAATAAATTTAAATTACAGATGTGGTAATACATTTCTAATTTCTTTAATTCATTAAGTTAATTCATATCTTATATTTGTATACTACTCTCAATATAACTTTAACAAGGAGTAATAACCGTAAAATTCTAGAAACGTTTACGTTCAAACGCAAGCGGGAAAAGAAAATCAACCTTACTATATGCTGTAAAATATTATGATAAATTTGTAATAAGTGGATAACGACGTTTACAACATTTTTAATATATACGACAAAACGTGTACAAAGAACAAAAGATAACTTAAAAAGTCTTTCAAATTTCAAATATAACAGTAAAGTTAATGATAACTTGATCACAGTAAAAAATATAATTTTGTATAATATAATTATATATTTATATATAATAATATGATAAAAATTAACAAAATTTTGAATTAACTAAAATAAAGTTTTTATATTTAATATGGCAATGTGTTTATATATATTCATTAATATAATCATACGATACTTTTAGTATCAATTTGATGATTATTTGTTTGTCTATATATTTGTAAACCATATGCAGAGTTCTATAAATATCGTGTTATTCTAGACGCAAATACTATAAAAACTGTCTTCAGAAACCTTTGTAAACATGTGAAAAGAACATTTTAAATGTTTCTCAAAATTAGTAATTAAAAATTTTTTTAATAACATATTACCAAAATACATAATCACCGATCAAGTAGTTATCAAGACTTGATTGTCATTTTAGGGTAGATGAATCGTTTTCTCATGAAATAAATTGAATGGCTAGGAGTTGACATTAATTTTTGGGTGGTTGTATGGGTTTCTCCATGAAATAAAACACATAAATGACTTTTTGGAGTGTTAATGGAGGATTCATTAATTTGAAGCAACAGAAGGACACGTTACGACATACTTGTGTCGTGTTACTCACATGAGCGAGGATTGATTAACATTTTTGAGTGGTTATAAATGTTTTCTCGAAGAATAAGTCTTATTTTCAGTTTTGAAATCATTGTCTATACATAGTACAAAAGTACGCATAAATCTGGCAACAGTTTAAAATATCCTAGAACTACTACTATACATATATTAGTTCCTGTATTTTTGGGGACGGACTTTAAAACTACCAAATAGTCAACTTTTGTACGCAATAGTATTTTCTAGGTCTCGCTCATACAATACAGAGCCCTCTAGGAACTCGAATTTTAGGTTTGGCTGAAATTATAAAAGGTTGGGGGGCTCAGTCCCCGCATCTCTTTGTGAGGGTGATTGAGCGCCACCATATTTGCTCTGTCAAAACAATTTTGCACATCTGTAGCTGAATTTACCAAAAATGGGGGGGGACCTCAAAACAACTGAAGGCTATGTTTATATATATATATATATATATTTATATATATGTATCTATGTAATTTTAATATCATATACAGTCAAGAAAGTTGTTGCTTCTTTTATCAATTTGATTGTTTTGATAATATAGTTCATAGTAATTCATGGTATTATAGAAAAAAATTAATGATAGATAAATGATAATACGCTGTTTTGGAAAAAAATTGATAATTGTAAGATTAGTCCCCATAAACTACGACAAACTAAAATTCAGCATAGATATATTGAAATCTTTTACCGTATATACATTTTATAAGATAGGGGTAATGTAAATGGATGAATAAATTACAATTGTATATGAACTTCTTTTTACTAACAAAATTCACCATCAAAAATTATTTCCTCTTTCTCATTTTTAACGATTATAACATGTAGAATATTTATTGGCTATTTAACTAGCATATTGAAAATAGAACTTACATGTTCTAAAACAGAAAGTTCTAAATTCTAAAAAGTTACAAATTAAATATTTATAAAGATTTGTCAGCGAGGATAAAATGGACGGATCTGCCCAACCGTTATAGGGTGACCCTTTCCTATTGTAAATGGAAGCACCTGCTCAGCAACGCAAAAGGCGCAGAAGACCAATCCAGGAATAGCTGTCTACAGATAAATTAAATGTTTTTTTGCCATTTAATAATTTGAAATGCAGTAAAACAATACTTTTAGATATTAACGTGTTTTTCTTAAAATATAATGTATAATTGTACTCAGAAAAATTGCATATAGGTACTGGATTGCATATTAAAAGTGATTTTTTTTAGCAAGATGTGTTACAATTTTTAGTTTTCTAATTTTCTAGAATATATAGGATAAACTATATATATAATCAGTTCATGGAGTTGGCCTTCAAATTTGCGGAACTAATGATGATTCTGGCGCGTACGTGTTACTCTATGGTTCTAAGTCTTTTATTTGTGAATACTTATAAACTGTAAAAATGAAATGGATTTAATAATATATTAAGTTAGTAGAAAAAAATAATAGACATTTTTTGTATATTTAAAACGATTAAAAAGTTTAAGTATTATCTAATCGTGTTATAGAAAGTGGAGATGTTTCTACAGACTTTATATCCATTTTTAAAATTGTCTAATATCAGACATTTAAAAACATTGGCTGGAGAATTTAACTGTGACTTTCGAAAATTATTTTTCTATATTTTTATATTCGACATTGAGTTAGATTATTTAAAAATATAATTAAGATAAATTGAATAAAATAAATCATTAAAAATTAAGTCCAATATTTTGAAATTATGAAGATCATTAAATTATCCTAAGAACATTATCAATACAAGTATTGCTATTAACGAAAACCAAAATTCTGTATAAATAAAATATTCCTTAGAAAAGTCAGAAATAGTCGTTGCACTATATTACATTCGTGTTATACGATATTACATCACTATGTATAATGAAAGAATTAAATCTACTATTATAATATAGAAAATGAAAATGAAACTACGATTTATAAAATTGTTAAATGTTAATAAACGTATCATACACTCATATATATTTTTAAATGAAATTATACGATGCTATTTATTTTCCGAATAGTTTCAAATCGAAATTGAAGACATAAGTGTGAAGCAAGCATTCGTTGAATGTCAAACGTGCAAATATGTGTCACCAATTCACAGTAGGCCAATTACAATCGGATTTCTCACCTTTTCAGAACATATCCGCAGATGCTGCGTGGCTTGAATGTTTGAAATTTGAAATGCAGCCAGCTAGCCAATTGACTTTAGTAATGCAGAACACGTAAGACGGAGGCCATAAGGTATACTCCGTGAATATATACTGATATACGTTAGAGTTACAACTCGGACAGTGTCCCTCTTCAGTGACAAATCGTAGAACAAACCACCGATATGGAATGAATGTTATATGCGTGAATCTCAAGTTTGTTACTTATCCCAACATCCTATAAACCACTGTTCCTAATTTTACGATTTTCACAAAGTATTTCAATGTAAGCGCAAAATGTGATCTTGATATGAAAATTGTTTGTTTGATAAAATTAAAATTAGATTTCTTTTGTAATACCGTGTGAATCTGGTTATAATACAAAGTATTAACTTTCTCTTTAATCACGAAATTTATGCTCTCAATGCATGAAGGGTTGCGGCAGCGACCCGTTGAGTCAAGGTTGAGACGAGTCATGAACGCGACACTCTTTTCTGGAGTTTCGATACCTGCGTTAGTTTTTTCTCTCCATTACTTGGGGAGTATCCATTTACAGAGAAGGAAGCCATGTTCAACCAAGCAATCGAGATGTCTATATAGATGTCTATCGCCCCTCTAGCAACGTGTTAATGAAAAGAAAAATTCGGAAGTCACTTTCTTGCATTATGAAGAATAACGTGGCTTTTTAGCTAAAGTAAGAAAGCCATGTTGGTTATGTGTTGGTATATTTATTTATTTATTTTTATTTATGTAATCAATTAATACGGACTGTACGTCCAGTTTACATTAAGATATAAGAAAACAATGTTCATACTATCAATAAAAAGTATGAAAATAAAACATACAATATATAAATGATATGTTTTAACGTTCGTAAAACTGAACGCCTGTTCATAAATGTTCATGATATTTTTATTATTATAATTAAACAATTTAGATTCATAATCGGGATGAATTTGAATTAAGTGTGTTATAAAAAATCCTACATTAGAATTTTAAAAATAATTTATTAATGAACAGCGTAAATATTTATTTCTATTTGAAACTCAGTTACTATGACCCAAATTGGTACTAAATTATTCATATAATTCTTAATCAAATCTGCTCTTCAAAATATTTTATTCACTATAATTCTTATAATTTTATTAAAAAATGTTACAAACGTATGAGTACATTTATTAACATACATTTCGATTGAATATTTGTATACAAAATTGTAATATTTGTACATATGATTGAATATTTAAAGTGAAATTAGAAATATGAATGTACAATTTGAATTTCACATGTGGGTTAAATGAATGATTCAAAAGAGTTTTAATTTATATAAGCAGTTCTAGGTGGAGAAAACATAAGTATGTACCAACATCAATGATTTTTGATTTATGTATTGTATGTTCTCAAAGCAACGAATGAAACTAAGATTTATTCCAAGCTCTTTACTGTCACAACAGCATCTTACACTGAGCTCGACGCCATCCATACTGCGAATAAAAATCCATTATTGAATGGGGACCAGTTCTCTGAACGCGAGAGCGATTATTTAACGCCACCGGAGCAAGTATTAAATTAGAATAGATTGCTCTTTTCGGCCGATTCAATAGCCTTTATGCGATTAAATATTCATCCCTTAAATGAGAAGCAATGAATAAATCCGAACAAAAAAATTACGAACACTTATAACTAATCACGTCAGTGATTCAGTTCCCTTTTTGAGCCTTTTTTATAAATTATTTTTCTTTGCATGTGCTAATGAAGCACAAAATATCTTTAAATTCATTCAATGGTCATATAAATTCTTATAAATCAATTAGATTGTCTATAACAGTTTAATCTGTAACAAATTATTATAATGAAAAAGAATTAGAAACTTTATACCTATAATAATAAACTACTAAAATTCACTATTTTATCGGAAAATATTACTATTAAAAATAGTAAATTTGATGATTTGTTGCCTATAAACCTAAATTAGTATTTTAAATAGTAATTTTTTATACTTAATTTTTCTCAGTGTATGATAATATTAAAAGTATAGAAAAGAAACAAATTAAAATACAATGCATATATCTATGATAAAAAATTTTATAGCATATATATATATATATATAATTAAAAATTAGTAATGTAAAATAGAAAAATACCATAATCTAGTTGAACGTATTACTAACATGATAACAGGATGGTTTCTGCCGACGATATTTTACTTTCGATAAAAAGCAAAACTGAAATAGTAACATGACGAGGCGGGTGGAAATCGGTACTTGAATTTTGTTCTTTTATAAAACGGAAAGACAAGTAACAAGGGTCAATGTAATTACATAACTTCGAAGCATCGCAGGTAAAAGAACGAATATAACTATTTTACGCGAATCGTACTCATGGGATTGAAATCCGGATATGTTCCAGCCTTTCTTTCTATCGACAGAACGACTCACTAGATAATAAAATGTTATATATTGTACGAGTAGGTTAAATTATGATTAAACAATACACTATTAAAACAATAACAAATGATATTTTTCTTCGACACAATGTTAATGATACATAATTGCTAAATTTAGTTATTAAAACATATTAGTTCTAAACATATTAGAGCCAATGTCAAATAATCTATACATACATTAAAATATATGATTTGTAACTGAGAATTATTATTAATAAATGTTTAAATAATATTTTTTAATAGATAAAATATTGTTTTGAAATATATTATTCATTAATGAAAAATACATTTAGATTAGGTGCTATTAATTATAATAAAATCAAACTATCAAATTTTATTAACTCAATTTATAATTATATATGTAAGGTTTCTATTCAATCATGGTCAATTATCATGCGATAATATAAAGTAATCATTTTTGATAGTGTTTTTCTGAAACCTAGAGTATTTCATATCAATTTAATTTTCAAATAAATTTCTAAAGCATTTTAGCGTAAAATGATCAAAAACAAAATTCGTTGTCAAGTTTGTCACAAATGTTCAGTTAAAGTCATTTCATTTCGCGTAAATTATACATTTGCATACAAATGGAGAAATTAGTACAAAATACAGCGATAATGTTTATTCTCCGGTGTATATTCATATATATAGTATATATGTTACATGTTTATTACATCAAATTAGATAATTTATTATTCAGTTTATTTCGAAAGAATTTAATAATTGCCAACTTTAAAAAGCTCAATAAATTTTCTTAACATTTTTTGGTCAATAGACACTTAACTAACTAACGCTATAAATGCTTTTATAAAATTATCAGAAATTTAAAATACTAGTATTACAATAAACTTTCATAAAATAATCAATACGAAATAATACAAATGTAAAAACTATGAAATTCGCGCGAAACTAACATGATCGAATAGTATGTCGTGCGCTTCAGGCGTTTGCACGCCGGAAGCATGTAGTATTCGAATAACGTGTATAATTTGGAATATTTTATGAAAAGAGTAGCATAGTGAAGTAGGCAAATTAACCGTGCAAACCAAATTAGTATCCACTGTTACGTTCAAAACATTTATGCATGAATGAATATTGCATATTGTGGTGTGATTAACACTGTCGAAAATTATACAATAATTAAAATTTATTTAAGTTAGTAAAATCAAGCTGCTTATAATTTCAATTTAATTTTTATTACTGAAAAGTGATTTGTAACATACAATACTGAGGTTAACGGTAATGAAAGATATAATGTTTTTTGTTATGTTTTAAAATGTCTGATCTTAAATAGAAACTTACAAAAATGTATAATATTGAACTAGATATTATTAAATGTAGATAGTAGGTATAAAAATTTATTCATTGATTGAAATTGTAATCTTTAGATTAAATGGATATAAATTTAAATATTTTAATAATTCAATATAGACATGTAAGACATGTAATCTATATATTTATTATCTAATAATACTTAAATATTTATTGCAAATAATGAAATTTGATAAATATTGTTTTATGCTATGAACTTCATACTATACATTTACGTTAACAGTCTATTTCAATTCCTATTAAATTTTGGTATTTATGACTTCGTTATGAATTTTAGAATTAGTTTTATGGATATATAAATCTATTCATATCTGCATACACACACCCAAAATCAAACCTCATAAAATGTTTTGGAATGCTTCTTATTTTTATCAAGATTGTTATATTTCTTTATTATTATTATTATTATTAAAAGAACATTCTTATAATAACAAGATTATATTGCATAATTACATTGTATTATTTGTAAAGTAAAATACAATAAATTACTTGTTAACGTGTAAATTATATATATCGACAATCTTGCTTCTAATAAAAAAATGTTTAACATAAATTAACATAACGAGACTAGAATGACTGAATAGAATACAAAGTAGATTGGAAAATACACTATAAATAAGAACATTATATAATAAGTATTATTAGCATACAGATTAATATTGACGAATTAACCGATTTACAAAATAATATTGACCAGTAGCATGTATTATGCGCGATATACAATTATATTTCTAGAGGATCTCTATATTTCGCGACGGACAGTTCTCATTTATTTTTATGAGTCAATAAATTTTATATTTCTGTTAAATACTTCGAAATAATATATTTATTCTTTTAGTATATTTATGTATTTATTTCTATAGTTTCTGTTTTAACTTAGCAAAAGAGCAGAGCTTGAGTGGTTTCTTTTTCTCAAAGTTAGTAAGAAAAAGGTTTCTAATGTGTTTTAAGATATAAATTTCTTCTAGAATATATCCTTCTTCTAGAATCAGTAATGGCACATTACTATCTCATACTCTCGCTTTTATCTGGCCCAACATTGAAAGTCGACCATTCTTTGATCCTTTCTTGGCCCGCGCTTGCCACTCCCCCCCTACACCAAAAAATTAACTAATTTCTAATAAATAACATATAATAACAGTATTATATTATTATTATTATTATAATTGAAAAATAATTATCATTATAATTGATTTATAACCCATTCAAATAATGATCATTTATGTACGATCAAGTATTTGAATATTATATTGTATCAAGTTTCGGTTCTTTATATATGAATTAGACAGTATAGCTTGATAAATATATGTTATGTATTCTTGGTATGTTTATAGGCTGCAGCATTTAATAGATTTAGATTTAAATACAGAGATAGATTGCAAGACTTGGGACTCTGCCGAAGTTGTAAAATAAATAATTCTTAACCGATAATTTAAATTATTACTAGGAGTTGTAATTCATATAAGGACTTGCTACAATTAAATTATATGTATACAAATGCTTACTTATACTTATTATGCAATTTAAACACACTTAAATTACGTTACGTTAACGTCAACTTTTAAACACAACTAATTAAATGGCAATACACATTAAATATGTATAAACCATTGATATTATCGTTAGATGACACGTGTAAGTTACATATGTTATTATTGAATTTAGCATAATGATTTTAATAAACCTTATATAAAGTATATTATGTATTCAATAAAATTAAACTAATTACATGATCTTATGTCAAAAACATTACTATTATGTCATTAAATATCTACATTATTATTACTTCACTTCTCCAAATATAATTAGGAAGTAATCTCAAACGAAGTGAGCTATTCAAAAGTGGTTTTCGTCTGAGAGTCAAAACGACTTATGAGTAGGTAAGCTCGTCATAACTGTCCTAAATCGTGATTTAATTGAACGAGTTTGTGTTCGCGAGTTGAAAATCGCATCTGCCCAGATGTAATGATACTAATGGGATCGAGTTTGGCTAATTTCTTTGCAGTAGCTAGCTAGAGACACCTTGCGACGCGTACGATGGGGTTACCTGGTCGACGGCGAAACGTGCAAAGGGACTCACGGACGGTCCCTTTGTCCTTAATGGACGATCATACATTATCGCAAATGAGGAAAGTTAGAGGCTATGTGGCGCCAGCTGTGCTACTCTACCTTCTAACTTTATAACTAGCAGTCGAAAGTAGTCATAGATACTACAAGAATTTGTTATTTATTTTTTTCGTAATATTATGCTATTTGATTGTAAAATTTAACTTCTGCTTATAGCACACGTTTAACTTAAAAAACGATTGCATATAATTTTGTCACCACACACTGAGAGAAAATTACAGTAAAACTGGTTACTACAAAAAATATATAGTTCTTTTAATATATTAATCTATTATCACAACTATAAAACATTGTTAATATTAAAACTAACAGACATTTACATTTGATATAACTGAAATTTCATTTTCATAAACCAAATGAAATCTGCTGTGTCAATTTCGGTTGTTTCAACCGTACAGTTTTTCTCTCAGTGTAATATTTAATTATTTATATTAGTCTTGAATCATTATACCTAAATTAATAAATTCTTGAATTAGAGGTACGTTTAAAGGATTATTATATTTTTCTTATATTCAACAATTATCTTGACGTTAAATAATCGAAGAATTTTTTCATTTTGAAATTAATGTAATTCTGTTCAAATATATATATATATATCTACGTTTTGTAAATTCACAATTTGCAATGAGATTTTATTCGTTATGGTTATAATTATCATTATTTTTTAAAATATTGACGCCTCAGAATATCCAGTTTTCTGATAATTACAATATCGGACTTTATTTCCTGGATTATAAAAAAAAGAGTTAAATTTGAAACAAAAACATATATTCAATACAATCGATTAATTAATACAATTCAAATTATGTGGTTTATTTTATTTTAATGCTAAAATAAAGTATAAAGAGCAATAATTTATTAAGTTGGTCAATTTTCACATTTAAATGTAGAATATTTAATAATGTAATATTTGTCTGCGAATTTTGGTTATGCTCAACAGTTATGTTTTATTAATCAATAGCACTATTCATTACGAAGTTATTTACGGAAGAAAATGATTTTCTTCGTAATTGAATTTTCATGTGCAGAATTTTCTGAAGCATTTAGATCGTTGTATTTTCTATCAGTTGATATAGATAACAGTGAAGAAGATATGAAACAAGCGAGTTAAAGTTGTATGTGTTAATGCACCGCTATATATGTATGATGCTATTCAAAGTTTCCTTCAACGATTGGTATGTACAGCTTGGCAATGCGGCTTTATTTAGCTCTATTGCGCTGAATACATGCAAGTTTATTTTGATGTAATCGATAATCAATTGCGGTACGACGAACCACGTGAAACACTTCCGATTTAAAAATCGATATTTTGTAATAAATAATATGTATTGAAAAAGTTTATTTGATCAATGTAATTTGTCATAAGTATAAACATTTACTTTAACATTAAACATAATTTTGAATATTCATCGGGCACTCATTAGATATTCTTTAGTCATTTATATAGTTATAAAAGATAAATTTTATTATGATAATATTTAAATTAGGGTTTATATTAATATTGTACTTTCACGTTGGCATAATGTAAATCGAAAGATCAACTCGCGCAAATTTTCTATAATTATTAATTGTTATTATTTACAAAATGTAATTATATTTTATTTTATACTTTATTTTATATACAATTTTAACATACATTATGAAATAAATTTTATAGCCTAAAATAATAATAATTTAAATTAGAATTTAATTTTTATTTTTAGTAGTGTAAAATTCTATCGCAGTTATTGTAATGGTATTTTAAGTTAAGTTTTATTAATGTTTGAATTTATAAAATCATATTCATCATATCATAACTCATTTTATGATGAATATTATAATGTTTCAAATTATGTGATAATAATATCATTATTGAATATTACTAAAAAAATTGACGACAGTTTTTCGGCAATAAATCTAATTAAATTTGAATTAGATATATATTCTAAATCAAATAATTGAGAAAAAATGATTACATTTTAATTTTAAGAATATTCTTTATTTCAACCTAAGAAATGAAATATCTTAAAAATCGTACCTCGTCCTGTAAAGTTAAAAACTTGTATTTGCGAAGTTAAAAAAATGAATGTTCGCAATGAGGACACCCGCTGTAATTAAATTAATAAATTATTTTTTATACCAAATTCGGATGTTACACGTTAGAAACCACGTATATTTGAGTTGAAATTTTTTTGTTTATTCTTCATTGGACACAATTTTTGCATAATTAATTTACAATAATTATTTACATTTTTACATTTGGAACACATTGAAAATCGCGCTGCACTGATCATGCGATAAATTTAAATATACTATATGCCTGAAAGTGCTTAATAAAGACGTCAATGTGTGTTCAAAAAACTATGTGAATCTTTTTTATTTCGTCTTTTTGTAACTATGAAATACAATAAACGAAACAAGTGAAACGTTAATCATGGTAATGTTCATCGGCAGTATCTGAATCAATTAAAGTTTTCCCGTGTGGTTTATAAATTATATTTTAATTTATTATGATGTATTATTTTAATATAGAAAAAAACACTGAAATGATGTTAACTTTTTAAAACAAGGATTTTTTGTCAATTTGTACAATTTCCCATAGAAACCACAATCACGGTAATCCTTCGATCGAAATATTTGTTTGCACACAAGAAAGTATAGAAGAAAAAAAAACAACACGCGCAGAAACTGTATATGGAATACCTACATAATCAGCGTTCAAGCATCCGACAAATCTATTCTGAATCAGGAATTGCTCAGATAAATTTTTGGAAAATACACAAATATCATCCTTATCATTTGTCTCCGAATCAGGAACTACATGACGTTGACTTCGAAAACCAAGTTCTTCCCTCAATGACAAAATCTTTTATCAATAGGTACTTCAGCAAATACAAGAAATATCCAAATTTTTTGTTCGCGTATTATTCTCCATTGCGTTGACATTTACGAATCACAGTGAAGTTAATCGTATTAGCATATGCACTATTGGAGTGTACAAAAACCATAAAAATTCGTGAAGGATTAGTTAACCCACAATCTATTAACATTTGGTGTGAAATACGTTGCAATAAATTGATTTGACTATATTTTTTATGGTAATTTAAATGGCAAGAAATACAAAAACTTTCTTCAAGATGAAATGCCATAGTTGGCTTCAAGACTTCAGCTTAGATGTGCTCTACCAAAACTTGTATTTCAACAAAAAGTTGCGCACTTATTATTCAAGTATCAGATCGAGATTACAATAATCGCTGGATTAGGAGAAGAGGTCCGGTAAAGTGGCGAACCAGATCTCCAGACCTAACGTCGTCTGTTTTTTTTATTGCATCACCTAAAACATATGGTATACCAAGAAACATGAGCATTTTTTAATTAAATTTATGTTACTAATGAATGCTAAGACAATTTAATAATAACTTTTAATGTAATTATCATTTTAATGAAAAAATAATAAACTTATGACATCAACAATGTACTTTAATTAAAATGTTAACAACTTATTACTTTTAAAATTTTTTTACTTTGTTTGCAGTTGTTTGTAATTCTCGGGAAAATTATTATTCAGCCGTAAATAATTTATTGTTTATATTAAATTATTTCTTTTAATTGAACTATAATTCTTCAAACTGTACAATATAAATTCTCAATTACAGTGAAACTCTTTTAACTGTACTAATTGGGTCTATTAGACAATACAATTTTTTGCGTAAATATTTCTTACCATCTTTGTATTATCTATATATTAATTCTTAATTTATAATATTAATTTATTTTTTTATTCCTACTATGTATAATATGGTTTTATAGAATATAATAAAAATAGTTTTATTAACATTCAACATATATAACACCTTAATAAACATTTTTTAAAAAGAAACTATATTAAATACAAAAGTTACATAGAATGTATTACTTAATAATTAGGAAATTTACATTATACTATTGTTTAATCTACTCGTCTACTTGTTTATAATTCAAAACGTGAAATTATGAAATGTAATCAAAACTACAGAGTATAAGAACTGTTCTGGTTTACGATTAAGTTATGGCTGTAAATAACGGTATATTAAATGAATAATTTCTTACTCATCACTATTTACAAAATAAAATTACTTAGCAAAAGTGCAATTAATTTGCAGAATCTGTAAATGCGTTTGGTACAATTATGCGACTATACAGCGTACTAATAAAACCACTGTAAGTTTTCATTATTGCAAGCATTCGTGTAAAGCTGGGACATTCACCCTCTTCTCTTAAATGGCCATATGTGACGATGTGCCCATTAGTTCTGGATTTCTACAAAGATCTTATATTGATACACGTTTAATAGATACCGTCCACTACTGGCTAAATCGTTGACTCCTTGTTCAATAGTCGCAGCGGAAATTGTTCCATGGTCCCTCGTATCGTTCGGCTAACCGGCTGTACGTTAAGCATCTCGAATAATAGCGATGGCAGTTTGATACGAGTGCAGTTATGTTCGCATGCCAAACAATGCATCGTGCTTGTACATGTATTGCATTTTTCAGCTGAATGTTCGCGCACTTCATTTTATTTTATTTCGTAAATTGTATTATTCAACACTCGCCCTTGGAACATTTGTATCTTTCACGGTTTCAAAAGCAGATTCATTCCCCTTTGTAATCAGATTAAATATAAATTTAGTGTTATTACTAAAGTCATTACAAAATAATCATTTTTTACTTAAAATATGTTGTTGATGATTTAAATTGACAAAAATCGTAATACAATACTACGTTCTTTCATTAATTATATATTAACGTTGTAATGATATAACTATGTGATTTATTTATTTTGATTTATTTATTTTAATCTACGGATAAAAGTCCAGAAATACATATAATAACAAAATATAAAATATAATGAAGTAACGTATGACAAATCATAGTTTCAGTATGTGTATAAATTATTTGACGATGGTTAAACTCAAAAATCATAAATATTAGTGTTTATAAATATATTTAAATCGCCATATTGCAAATGAAACAAATCAATATCAAAGTCATTGAACATTTTACTAATCCTATTTATTTTGGATTGTTATGAGTATAATTCGATTTATATAAATCTAATTTAAAAATATCGCGTAGTCTAGAACTTCTCACAGGTACTCGAAAATTCAACATATTTAACAAATTAAGATAATCAATCATGTTATTACAAGTTATAAATTAATGTCAAATCAGATACCATTCTAGAGGATTTCATGTAGGAATATTTAATATAGAGGAAATTTGTTTATAGGTGTGATTTTTGTGAAACTTTCATAGTTTCACTCGATTCAAAATTTTTACATTTTCTTCTCAAATTTAAAAAAAATTATAAATGTAATAAATAACAGTTTATTTAGTTTATTTCTCTTATAGACCAAAAACACTGCAATACAAGAATAAATATAAACGTGTTAATTAAAATTTTAAATTGATTTATTCTATAAAGAAATAAGAAATATGATGCTACCGATTCTAAGGTTTGGAAATTGCTTCGTAACTATTCAAGGAATATTCATTAATCAGGTTTCATCATAAAAATAGTAAACTTATATCATTTTTTGATAAAATTATTTCTTATTATTTAAATTATGTTTATATTATTTAAATTAAAATTTATAAATATTCGTTAATAATAAATAAAGCGTTTATATAGCTTTTTAAAAATTATTATGGATTTAAATTTCTTGTAAATTTTCATGATGGAACAGATGTGTTCTTAAGGGTATAATTGAATAGAAAGCTCACAGGATGCGTCATCAAATGAGCGTCAAGAACGAAATAGCGTGTATACCGAATACATAGGAAAAATGCGCACAACACGAAATATAAAGTCATCAAGATACGAGGGGTGGGTTGTCCTTAGGAAAAAAGATTATGGTTCCATGCACCGTTTTATTTGGCTCATTGGTTTCAGCTCCCTCACGCACAGGGAAATACATCATGCTAGGGAAAGGGCCAGGAAAAATGCAAGTGTATTGTTATATGGTGCGGAAGAATTTGATGGAATTGTTAATGCGAATCTTCTGCGTTCATCGAGCAGGCTTAATGATGTTTGTACAATATTAACAAGTACATTTTGTCGCATTAACTAAAATTATGTAATCATGATAAATAAATTGACTTCTAATGTCGTAATATTCGCTTAATATATTATAAAAGATGCCATAAGCATTCTTTTATATAAATCGATTTAATAATAATAAAATTGTATACTTCTACAAAAAAATAGTAATAGTAAATTAGAAGTTTTTAAGCAGATTCTGATTTTTTGAAAATAAATTATAGTTTTATCAAATTATTACAGTTTTTATTTACATAAAAATTCTTCGAGTCACATTAAATTTCATATTACTTCGGATATATGCGTCTCATTTCTGAATAGGAGACTATATTTTTATATAACAATACACCTATATTACTAAAGATAGGGAAAGGGTTTCGAAAATAAAATGTTTTAATTTAAAATATTTTTTATTTACAAAGATACACTTCATATTACAAATACATAATATTAATCAATTATAATAGGGCTTATGGTTTCCGTTGGCAGCGCTGTATTTGAAATAATCAAAATTAGTTTGTAATATTATATTTTCTTAGTTCGAATAATCATTATAATTAAATATTAAATGTAAATTTCAATTATTATAATATATATAATGTAAAATATATTTATTATATATTGATTTTATTATAAGCTTCAAATTACCACTTACGAAATATAAAGTTTCTAGCATGTCTATAGCCGCCATTTTTTAAGTACTCCAAAATCCGCTTAAGCGCATGTTATTCTGTAAGTTTCAATATAGACAAATAATATTATTATTACTACTAACTTTGCTACTAAAAAGAAAAATGTATTACAGTATAAAATAAGAACGGGTTAAAATTCTATACATAAATCTGAATTTTATCATTTTAAAACTGATAGCGCGACAAGAAGTAATGGGTCTCGATATGATGATAGTACGTACTTTCGACAATAGTTATTAGATAAAGGTTGTTGAACAGAAAATATCAGTTGACGAAGAGCTGACAAATTGATAAAGGATAGGGAAACCGTGATATAGGTGCGTCATTCAAACGACTAGATAGGGTATTCGGTATTTCCGAGGGTAGGCTGTGATGCTTTAGGTAACATACTGTGCTAGGTCGGCATCGTTGGTGTACTTGGCACAGAGTGCTTTTCAACTCAGTAAATGGACCGATGGTAAAGCAATTTTGATACATTACCTATACCTCTACCTTGCATTGCTTACTGCTATGTTTCTCCGTCTTGTACCATCTAGTAGAAATTGACAGTGTTGGTCTGACATGAAGTTGCATTTATCGGTAAATGACATTTAGCTCCATTTTTTAATATTAACTGTATAAATATTGCGAATAATATTTATTGATAATTTAACGTTTCATTTCTACATTTTCAAAATTGATGAATGAAATGTATTATTTATTTTAATATACTTTATGTAATCAGTTAATAATAAAAAATTTCTTAATAAAATATGTTCAAAGTTTGAAATGTAAAGCTAACGCATAAAAGTCATGGAAATGCGTGAACATATTTGTTCGATAACTGCAAAGGTATTTCTGTCTTAACCGGTAATTTAAAGTTAAAACGGGCATGAAATTATTAATGTATATGAAATTTTGAATATGCTCGGCTAACAAAATGGCGATAGTTTAAAAAACAAAATCTTTTTGTTGTTTAAGTTAATTTTATGATGGACATAGAATCAAAATTTTCTACGTGTCAAAGATTGGGGTAAAAGTAAAGACAGATATCCTCTTAAGAGGGATAGAAAATATATTTATTAGAGTTATAATTTCAGTCTTCAAAGTTACATCTCAGTATGGAAATGTATTATATTTGAATCTGGAATTTTGTTCGCATACATTTCAAATATGTACACTAAATTATTTTGTTATAACAGTATGAAACAAAAATGTATAATTATATAAATCTTATGGTCATGCAGTCGTTAAATTGTATACATATTACTATCTTCAATTTTTGGGATACTAGAATAGAAGATGTTATATTAGAAGAAATATCTAATAGTAATCGAAATACGAAGATGGAAGTAGTTAAATAAGTTTTTGAAGAATTTGTTTAAATAGTTTATTAATAATAAATAATATAATAATATTATAATATTAGATATATTTTTGTATATTGCAAATAATTATTCTTAGTACTAATTTTAATGTTGGATAATGTTGAATAATATTGTTCAATTTTTTTAAAACACTTTACGTGTATTAAAGTTTATTACATAAAATTTAAATATATGCGTATTTGTATATACGATTATACTTCGTTTAATATTTTACAAATTTTTTGATTAGTAAAACTCTCTATAATCATCTCAAAATATTAAAATGAAAGACATTAAATTGTAAAAATTACAGCACATTATGTGACGCTACCTCCGAGCATTCACAAAGGTCTTTTGAGAACAGTACTTATCACTTCTAAGTACCACCTCTAGTATTCATTACTCTACTTAAAGATGTCTTAATTGTATATACCGTAAACGTATAACAATACCTCCTACTTAGCCTTTAAAGAAGTCCGAAATTTCCCGTTTTTCCAATAGGAGCAGTTATGTAGGGTCTACTCGCAAGCTGCTCCAGAATCTACTTATAGACTTTTTTGAGATGCAATTCAACATATCTCCTGCAATTTCTTCGCGACCTATTTAACAAAAAAAAAATTTCTAATTTTGTAAGATATATTTTTATTTTAATTTATCAAATATCCTTGATTATCAAAGTCGGTAAATAGATAAATGAAGCAATGAAGTAGAATATATTTAAAATCAGTCTTATTTACAATTTAAATACTATATATAATTTAATTGTACGGTATTAATAATGCTATTGAAAACAAGTTAATTGATTTTGAAAAAAGTATATTTAAATAACGTTATTTATAAAATTTGATAATTCCATATAAGAAGTGTTTATTATTTAATCAAATATATTTATTTAAATCATTATTAAATTATTCATACGATTACTGTAGAATTTAATTATTATATTTTATAGTTCATTATTTTTATTTTCTTCATATTGAACCATATTTAAAAAATGTATTTCTTTTTTGAAGTTATATTGTTATTGATCAATTACAATTATGATGTAATATTTATAATATACTCTATATGAATACATTTATAAAATTATTTGATGCTTTAAATAATTTTAATAATATTAACATTTAATGTAGTAAACTATTACGAATTAAAATTATAATTACTTACGCAGCTTTGACATTGAAAATTCCTTTACAATATCAAATGAAAACCATTGAATAATGACGCTAGCTTAATATTAATATACGCGCGTCATATTTAAAATTGAATATGGATTTATGAAATTTAATTATCAAGTATATATAACATATTGTTGAATTAGACTAAAATGAACATGGATTGGAAATGTTCATTATAAACGGATAAATTTAATTTTCTAAATGGTATATTTATTGATATTTTCAACGGAAATATCAAGAGTTTTTCGATATCGTTGCAGATTTCAACCGCATCGTAATAATTGTCGGTCAATAATCGCATAATGATTGAGTTGTATGGTCGATAAAACGCTTCCTGGCAAGCATCATCGTGATATCTTTTTCAACTAGATGTCTGGTGTTAAGTGGAGAATTAAGACTTCGATAAGATCAAGCGTTAAAGGCTAGTGGAGTTGAAATGATTTGGAAAGTCAGGATAATTAAGTATAGGTGGTGTCACCAAATTGTTAAGTATCTATTTAAATTGGTATATATATGCATTGTAATTAATGTAATTAATGCAAGAAGGTAGTAACTTGAGAAGTGATTAATCAATAATTATAATATATACGATGACTACAGATTATAATATGTTAAGATATATATTTTATATAGCTTTTTTGATATTGAGTATATATTTCAACTCAACACCATAAAAATCATGATAATTTTATGGATTATATATAGTATTTTAACTACAAATGTAATAATTACAAATATTCGGTTTTATGGAAGATAGGTAAATTCAATTTACACATACTCGCAGAAAATCAACTCCCAAGTTCCCATTCAGAAATTATACGCTTCTTATATATATGTTCTTATCTAGCATGTTTATACTCACTAAAATACTACTCATATTAAATAATAATAAATTAATAAGAATACATTATTATTAATTCCCATGTTCTTAATTTATATACATCAAATTGTTGTAATTTTTTAAACGAAATTCTTCGTGTACAGTACTTATACCAGTAGATTCTTAAAAGCAACACCATAACTTTTTATCGATATTTTAATGATGCGATAATAACGATATCTAAAACTTGTAATTTCGCTGGTAATTAATGTTTATTTAAATTCCGCAAACTTATTTATTGATGGTTCGTACATTCCGTATAATAATTCTTTATTTAATATAATTATATGCTTTATAATAATGTGAGTAAAGCTCCATTTTTGATAAAATCTAAATAAGAAATCTATGTAATATATATAAATAAGAAGATAAAATAACTGAGACATTATTTATCTCTTACTAAACGTAAATGAATATTCGGGGTTATTACAAAATTGTTTTCAGTGTGTATTACATTTTGTATCTTTCTAAATAGCATTGTATTATATATTTTGTAAATTTGTTTACACAATAAAATTATATGATTCAGTATGTTTATAATTAAAAACGATTTTTAATCACTTTTAGTAAACTTTGAGACAAATGGAAATCTTGAGGTTGCCTTTGCGAGCTTCTATATTAAGAGTAATAAATTGTGGAACTATGAAATTACGCGAAGAACCATGAAAGGATAATATACGTTCATGAAAGAAGATAACCAGTGACGTGAAAAGCCTTCATAGTACATTCAATCCACGGGGATTATCCGGATGACCGGGATAATCGATATTTATATCGGAATATGGGACGGAGATTCAAGATGGCGAATAATTCCGTCCCAAGTTATATAACTTATACCAATCCTTTCTTGCTAACACAAAATTGCATTATAATATTTATTTTATTGAATTATTTTCATTATGGTGCATTATGAATCTCATATTAAAACAGTTTTCCTTTTGTTAAATAATAATTTATCGTAACTTATTTTATAATAACATAAGAATTGAGGTTCTTATAACTTTATAATGTTATGATAACATTATTAAATCAGTATATAAAAAATATTTAAATTTACGTGTACGATATGTAGAATTTTAATAAAACTCTAAATTATCAACCTGTCTTAGTATTTGAAAAATACATCTTTAATATTTAACTTTAAAGCATATGTTCTAGAAGTGTTTTTCGAGCATTCGTATTTATTGAAATGTTGTTTAATATTAGTGTTTGTATAAATCTAAATGAAATAATTTAAATCTTGTTGAAAAATGACTGTTATAACTTCATCAGATAGTTTCGTAAGCGTTTCCTATAGAACATACATCTTTTAACAACGCATAAAGATATATATATATATATACATTAATGCATATAACATAAAGATTTTAATTAAAATTTTGTTAGAAATTATAATACATTATTAGGAATTATTTCTAAATATTTATGTTTTTACTAAATTTAAACGTTGTGTTCTTTTATATTAAAATTATACTAATTGAAATATGTATAATGTAGAATAACTTAAAATTACAACATTGCCAGAGGAGAAATAATTTTGTATAGGAAATATTTTTGAGTATTATATTAACAAAAAATTTAAAAACATTTAAACATTTCATTCAGATGCGTAATATTAAAGAATAACATTTCAATAAATAAAAACGCTTGGAAAACTTATTCTGACTGTGATATGCAGAATGATTCATTTATCTCGGAATTTTATGTCTCAAAAATATACTTATTGAAGAAAAACTTTTTAGTATCAAAACTTCAATATTTTGGAACAGAGCATGTGTTCTTTGTAAAATTCGCTTTACCACATTTCTAAGCTAGATGAAGAATTTATAAATCATATAATCTGTATTCTGTATCTGTATAGATTTAGGTTTTTAATCAAATTAAAATTGAGTCATATGAGTTCAGTAGTTCTTAGTAGTTATATAAAATTACATAAATATATGTATACAATATGTTTTTCTTTTTTTTTCATTTTGAAAAGAAATATAGTCTTTACTTTTAATCAGTTTTCGTATTATTTTTCAAAGATTATTATACACTGTGTTATTAATTCATACACGGAGAAAAATAAAATTGAAATTTTACTATAAAATAAACGAAACTGACCCTGGAAGGAACAAACTTCAAATTTGTCTAATAAATTATGGTAAAATAGTGGCATAATCATAGTATTTTCTTCCTTATTTATGCTACTATTTTATTATAATTTATTAGACAAATTTGAAGTTTGTTCCTTCCAGGGTCAGTTTCGTTTATTTTATTATTTTATTATTAATTTCGTTATTAATTTTTGGAAAAGTATAATTTTTATACAAAAAATGTTCTTAATTGCGGTCACATAAAAAGTGAAAGTGTTAGGAAAATGATGCGTATAGTTTAGGATTTATTAGTTAGGGTAAAATTCTATCAATAAATTGTGTCTTTCGACAAGAGTAATAAGGAGGAGGCATACCGGTAATCTACCGAATCCGCCGCGGGCCAGACAGCCTCGCAAACCTTCGACAACAAGCGGTATTGACGAAATTGATTGCTAGGGCTAGCAAAGTGTAGGGCGTACATGGTAGCGTAATCAAGTAGGATAACTTTGACGTTCTATGTGCATCGTGCTAAGCTTCGACATAGCTGCTAAAACGTAAAAGGGTGAGAAAACATTGTTACCAGAAGTTATTTCCGAATTACCCCCGAGGAACGATTTCAGTCACTTCTTCTTGCACGTGCTTTTGTCTTAAAGAGCAAATGAAGGATTACACGAAAGTACTACGTTGTTATTTTATTTATGCCTGCGACTAAGTATGATTATCTCTGTAAATAATCATTGATGTTACATGAATGTTTTCTATTTTCAAAATACACCTAATAATTTTTTTTTTTTTTAAATTGATTTAAACTGCTCAAAATCTCTTCGAATTGGCTTTTTAATGCCTCAAATTATTCTATCTGTCGATATAAAGTCATTTTGGAAGAATCAGAGAAATTTCATTTTTCGACTAAAATTCGATTTTTGTGAAGGGGTATAGTCGTGATTTTTGTCAAAAATGGCCAAAAATTGATTTTTTTCAAATCAACTCGAACTGACTCTAGCAAGTCTTTGGGGTGTAAATGCATGACAGAAATTCTCTATTTCGTTGTTATAAAGTATTTTTTCACATAATTTAGTCCATTTTTGTCGATTTTACGATTTTCATCGAAATTTCAAAACGCCCTAATTTTCTTGATATGGTTCAAAATCTCTTCGAATCGGCTTTTTAATGCCTCAAATTATTCTATCTGTCGATATAAAGTCGTGATTTTTATCATGGCAAAATGATTTGGCAGTGTAATTTTGTATTAAAAATGTCAATATTATTTTTTAAAAGTAATTTTCAATGTAAATTGATTTAATATTACTACAATTTTCTTCATATTGTTCAAAAATGCTTTTAATTAGCTTCTTAATGTCTTAAATTATATGATTTATTATTAATGAAAAGTCAGTTCAGAACAATTTAGATAAATCTCATTTTTGGACGAAAATTCAAGAATGACTAAAAAATTTACTTAATTCAATTCAACTTGAAACTTTACAAATGATTTAGTGGTGTACATTCATAATAGAAATAACAAAATTTTCGTTGTTTTACCAAAACTGCAAAATTTCAATTGTTCCCAATTTTATCAACATCAGAAAATTGATAAAAGGAAGGAAAATAAGAATTATAAATATATACATATATGAATATATTTTTTATCCATATATTGTAGTAATGATCTCTCAATTTTCTATAAATAAATCTCGGCAAAGTTGTGTTGACAAATAGCATGTGCTCAGTTGTCCTTCGATAAAACGTACCGAACGGGAATCAAATACTGCCGCGTTTCAGGAAGCCAACTAATGGTACGAGTATTTTATCAAAAACTTTGTCTCGACTATGTTTTGTGATCGTGTGATTTTTCATTAAGTTTGCTTTTTTTATTCCAGTCTTTGCGAGCAACGAATATCACGCGTCATTTTTTAACATGAAATATTGTTTTTATTGGACATCGCTTCAACCTGTGTTTGCCTCAACACTTTTTGTCGATAGGAGACTATTTTTATTATTTTTTAACTATAATTTCAAGAATAGAATAATAAAATTAACTTTTAAAGCTTCATTCAGTAACTTTTTGCCTTTGCCGCCGAAGAATAAATTATTAGGAAGATATTTAAATAAACAGAAAAAATGTTTCGTATTATATCCTTCTTTAATACATACGTAATATATTTTCTTAATAATACATGTAAAGGTATGAATACGTAAAATTTAACAATACTTACATGAAAATTATCAATTTTCATTAGTATCAGAAATGAATTCTACAAGAAATTACGTGATAATTAATTAATAGTAATCATATATTACTTGAATTGATTTTAACAATAGTAATTGTAATAGCAATAGTAATAAATAAATATTACTAAATAATTAATCGTGAATGAACTTTTAACCAGTATAATATTTTTATTACTATTGTAATAATATATTTATAAAATTTTTTATTATGTAAATACTGTATATATAATAATAAATTATTTTAATAATTAGTATAAAATATTAAAAAAGACAATGCTTAATCAGTCTAACTCAAGTATGCAAAAATGCAGCACATGATAGCATGCTAATGGATTCACGTAAGAGCTTTAGATATTAAACGTGCAGTGAGGTAATCAGAGACGATTATACTCCACTAGCGTTCGTCGGCACTTGACGTAGCATTTACATTCATCAGACAGTTAGTCCACACATGCCAGGTACGTTGTATAATAGTTCGTTTGCAATGCTTGTAGTTCGTTTTCAAACCAAAGTTAAACGCTCGTGAAACTAATCGATCAAAGAAGTTGAATATAGATACAAATCTGCACGTAGAATTTTCGCGGAGGATGTCCTTAAAATATGCTCATGAAAAATCGGCCTCGCTTTTGTTTAAAGAAAAAGAGTATTATTCATATCTTAGAATATCATTTTGTACTTATTTTTATTTTTTATTATATTGGAATTCTGTATCGAAAAATACTAGTAATTATATTTATTGCTTAGTATAATGTAACTAATTTAATATTCGATATTTAATATAGTAACTGGTGTCAGTAGTAAATAAGGCATAGATACTGAAACACATTAAAATTATACATTATTAATTAAAGAAGAACATGCAATTTAAATAAATATAGCAGAAAAAACAACGTTTGTAACTGAGTTCATAGTTTACTAGTAACAATTAAGACAAAAGTAATAATTATTCAAATTCTATTATTTGTAAATTGTTTTTTATATCATGTTTTCAAAATTGTACAGTATATCAAAATTAAATAGATGCATTTTATAAATTATCGATGATCATCAAATAATAAGCAGGTACACTGTAAAAAGAAGTGTTCCTTAGATAACGTTTTTGAAGCTTTTTGGAACACTTATAAGCGTTATTTTTTAAAAACGTTTAAAACGTTCTATTTGGATGTATACAAACATTAGTATTAAAGAACACTTTAATAAATAGGAACGTTTAAAAACA